>ML810805.1:170308-183640 GCA_009831015.1 Picea engelmannii | reverse complement strand
TAGCATGGATAGTTGTTTAAAGTTTAGTTATGTTAGGGTCTGCTGATTCTTTATAAACAGTAAAGAAAGAGTTTGTTTTTATTATTGCTCTATTTAAAGTCGGTTGTCTTGAATATGGCTCTATGGTGGTGCAGGTAGGGACAGGTTCACGCTCAGAGAAGATAAGGACTTACAATTACAAGGTTATTATTATGTCAGACAGAAATGTGAATAAATGCTTTTTATAATAGTCCAAGTTTTTGTTTCCAGTTTTCACTATAGGAAGCAATAAGTTGAAAGTACACGAATAATGATGTATATTTAATCTATTTAAAGTAATTAGATAAATGTTGGAAGCACCTTTAGCCTATTTAATAATGATTTTATACTCAAACAATCCCGTATTGGACTGTGTATAATTATTACAGGATAATCGAGTGAGTGATCACCGGACAAAGATAAATTTTGATCTTGCATCCTTCCTAGCTGGTAATATTGACGAGGCTGTGCAGGTAATCATGTTTCAAATTAATCTGTTTTGAATGTTTTTTTTGTGCACTAATCCCTTCCCATTGATAATGCAACTAATCTCATTCTTATACCTCCAGAGTACAGGTATTGATCTACATATGATTTTTTTTACAAGCAGTTGTTAAGACATTAGCATAACATCTGCATAGCAGATATTAACTTGCCTTATATCAGTAACAACAAACAAGTTCTTGTTGAATATAATAGTCATCCAAGATGAATAATTTTCCACTCAGGTCCATGATATATGATTGGTGCCAAATTATTCTCTGTGGGAATCCCTCCAAACTTTACAGACATGGCAGGAAACCATACTACTGACTGAAAAATAGTACATCTGAAAATGCGTAGCAATAATGTGCTGGATTCCTTGATTTTCCACAGCATATGTGAATAAACAGCAGAGCAGAAGGAACCATTTTTGCAGATATCCACCCATTAATCCCTACATTATTATACTAGTTATGTAGTTGAAATCCCCTGCAGTGAGGCCCCACCACCTAAGGTAATGGATCTCAATAGGACTTGTATAGTCATCGTCAAGTGGAAGCATCACCACCTAAATAATTCAAACAAACTTCATGCACCCTGTTATCACCCAAAAAGTCTTTCCTACAAAGACTAAAGGTGTCCAGATAACTACTAGGGCAAGAGCCAATGTCACCTCTCTCTAGACCTGTCTCGCTTTAGGTTGGTGTTTTTCCAGTCATAGGGGGGCTTGCCTGAATAATCTTTAAGTATGAATAAATGAATCCTAGGGGTAAAAGAGACCTAAAAGTGGCCCCAAGTATGCTGCTATCCTATGTAAATCAGATGCAAAGCAGCAAGAAAATAAGTGGACAGCCAACAAATATGCATGGAAAACCACTCAAGATGCACAAAATCACTGTATGAACTTAAAAAATGCTAGAAAACACACTAAAAAAGGTGAACTTAGCTTGTCTATCAACATGCCCTGTGAAGTCTAGAAAGTTGTAAGACAATCATGTCCTTGAGTTTGTCTCAACGTCTGGAATGTGTGAAATAGAAAGTCTAGGAAGGTATAATGGATTCGAATCGAATGGGAATCTATAGAACATGTATTGTCATTGCATTTAGAGAAGAAAGAAAAGTTTTGGATCTTATTAAAGCCACTTCTTTATATGACTTTTAAGTTTCTCTAAAAGATGCTATAAGGTTATGGTCGAGCATTCTAACGAAGGGATGATCTTCACTAAAAGATGATTTTTTTTCAATTTCAACCTTGATGATTTATGTGCTTTTTAATATAACTTCTCCTGTGCGCTTGCTTTCTAATGGTCAAAAATATTGTTGGTATTGTTTTTGTTGTCTTCATAAACATAACTCCACTTCAGTATTTATCTGTTTCTATTATATAATCTATATTCTAAATAAAACAAATTTTGTAGTTATGTTATAATTTTTAGGTCGATGTTTTCATTTATTCATTCAAACTTGTATAGTTTTAACTTTTCATAAATGTTAATAGATTTTATAGAACATGAATGCATTGTAGTCATTTGTGCATAGAGCATGGCCTAATTTTTAATTGTTTCTTGGAAGCTTTTAAAGAAGCTAGTAATTTTTACCTGTAAAAGTATATCTTTTAGGAGGAAATATTGTCATTTTAACAAATTTGATAGCAATGGTTTTGTATTGAGTCAAAAAAAGAATGTGTAGTAAAAGAAAATAAAAATGTCTCATGATAAAATGGAAAATCACATCAAAGTGAGAAAAGTAGTTGAGCTTCAAATTATGATTCTTTTAAATGTGGAGCTAGTATTTAATTTTTAAACTGTATATCACATTATTGATCAATTTTAAAATGATAATTAGCTTCATTTTATTGTAGGCTTGTGGTGCTATGGAGCAGAAGGAATTGCTTGAAGAGCTTGCAGCTTCAATGAATATGTCAACAATTTGAGTTTGGCGTAGTATATCCCCAATCCCTAAGATGATAAAATATCTATATCTTGAAGTTCAAAAGAAGCTTTGTTTGCCTTATCAAAGATTGTCAATCTTTTCATGGAATTGTATAGTTCAGAAAAAAATAGCTTTAACATGTACATATTTAGCAGCAGCAAATTCTTGTATTGTAGTTTTGAGATAATTCCAACAATTTTAGTTGAATTTGCTCATTGCTTTCTCAATGCATTATTAAAATGCAAGGATGTTTCCACTTATTTAGCTGATTTGAAACTTCTTTCTAACCATTTTTCATCTTCAATCCTGCAAGAGAGGAGGGGACTGTTAGTGATGAGAGGGGGAGTAGATTTTGCATATCCGTATATGCATATTAATTACTTCCACATTAAAAATCGTTTAGTTGTGTATGGATATGACCGCCCATTGGTCTCATCCTTTGTTTAAGGGGTATGTAAATCTTATATATTTGAACATTATTATCTGTACCATTAACCAATTTGTATATTCTATAATAATGTTTTTAAGTATTTCTATTCTATGGTAAACATGCACTTTCATGGTCTTCTACAAGTGCTATTGAAATTACGTAGATCTCTTCTCTGTCTTCACCATAATAACTACTCCAGTGAGAGAGAGATAAAGAGACCTTTTATCTACATGTTTCCTTAATCGAAAGACCAAATTGAAAATTTTGGCAAGATCTCTGTAATATATCTTTAATAGAATGTAGGTTTAGTACGCTAGGCTAAATATGAATAATTAGACATTTTTAATAAAAATTTAAGAATGATAGTATTCTTATGAAGAGGCATTTATGTCATAAATCATTCCAAGATTTTACACTTATGGCTTAGTAATGGGCATTTTTTTAGGAAGGTGTGTAAAAGGGGATTGACTCCTAGTGAGAGAGAGATAAAGAGACCTTTATCCCGTGGATATGTTTCCAGCTTCACCAATGACCATATTGAAATTTTGGGCAAGATCTGTGTAATATATCTTTAAATTTTAATAGAATCTAGATTCAGTAACGCTAGGATAAATATAAATAATTAGACATAACTAATAAACAATTACGAATGGTAATATTCTTATGAAAAGTCACAAGCATAATAAATCTTCTTATAAAGAGGTATTCATGTTATAGAACATTCCAAGATGCACATATTTTAAACATATCTAACTTAATAATTGACCTTGTTTAGGAAGGTGTGTAAAGGGATATTGTAAAGCATTTTGAATGAATTTTTATTTTATTTTTGCATAGAGGGATGGTGAAAGTTGAGTGATGAACATATTCACACCATAATTAATAAACCATTATGTTAGGAAAAGGTAGCACATTCATCAACATAAAAATCATGCTTATATGTTGATAATAAGAAGGGATAAATAAGAGAGTTTGGTGTATGTCACAACTTATGATCAATCAAATATCTTTCCTACAATCATCTATATTTGGATTGGACTCCCTTCAATTGCTATTAGATCCTGTCAACTTTAGGGCAATCATTTACGTTGCATATTGTATCTCCAGATCGTGACCTAGAAGGGCAGATTTGTGGCAGTGAGGTGGTCTTCCCATTTTAGTTATGTGTTGTCTTGTGTATTATTTTGTTCATGGCATCTACAGTTGGCATAGTTTTCCTCATAACTGCTCGCAGTTCATCACACAGGCGGGAAAAGCTTTCTCTTACATAAAACACGGCCTTAGATCTCATGATAACCCTCGATGGTCTATATCGGAGCCTCTGATCTGCTTCATCTACGATTGGGAGCGCTACAACAACAGGGATGCAACTCGACTAGATCTACACCAGTGGTTCCCTTAATTTGTGATCTCCTTGGGAGTCTATACCAAAGTTGTCCCGACCTACCCAACCGCGATTGGGAGTGATACGACAATAAGGCACGCCCCTCGACACTAGTCACACCCTTAATTTTAGAGTCTTGTTGTGGTGTCTATACTAGGGTCGTCTTGACTTATTCCATTTGCGATTAGGAAGGCTATGAGCAAGAAATTGGGAATATGTATGGAAATTGATATGAAGGAAGCGCCTAAACCCAAATACGAATCATTTTCTCATAGCTACATATGGATTAAAGATTAAAACCCTTAATCCCAATGTAAAGTTGAGCACAAAAATAAAATATACTCATAAAGTTTACGAGTAAGGTTGACAAGGTCACCAATAAAATTAGTAGAGTATAGACGATGTTACCCAGCATCAAAACAATTTGATGAAATTAATTGCAAAAGGAAGATATTAAGCAAGGGCTTCAAATTACTCAGGTTCAATTAAACACCATGAGCATGGAAAACAAATGAGTAGGCATTTTGAGCACCACACATTGTTTCACCAGTGACAACACTCGTTCAATTCGGGTTCTTCTAATGGATTCATGAACAAAATTTTGTTTCAACAACGACAAACACTCATTCAATTTGAGTTCTAATGGATTCATGAACAAAATTAAAATTGATGTGACAAAGTTTGACTGTGAGGATTGTTATCGCACAAATTGTAGGTTGGGAAAAGCTCGACCCAACCACCAAGTGGCGACAACTAAGGGACATTATACCCAATGTCACCTCGATATAGGTCTCGCACTTCAAGGGTGACTAGGTCACTCTAGGGAGGTGATCTCAGTGACCCTAGGGGGATTGAGACAGATGGAAGGGAAGAAAGAGAAGCATCCCCCTAAAGGTCAATAATGGAAAGGAAATGTGGCTTTGATGACTCATTTTCCAGTGGTTTAAGGTTGCCAAGTTTTTGGGGTACCTGAAAAAGTGTTTATACCTACCCGAGACACAAGAAAAGTCAGGCTTGCATATGGTATGTTAGTTGGACAAGCAAGTTAATCTTGTTATCCCTACCTTGCAGCAATTAATAGAAGTATAAAATCAATGATTGTGGCTGCAAAAATTGCTTTAATTGACACAAGATTTTACTCAAGTATAGCTCTCAACAATGACGATATTAATAAGTTATTTAAACAATGAAGCAACAAAAAGGGTTGTTTTAACAAAGATAGTAAGCCGACAATGTTGTTGTTATAGCAGCAATAAACAATGCTACTAGATCAATGAAAATTATGTGAGATAGCAAGCATAATAACCAATGATTAAACTCACAATGATTAACCCAACTCTTGAGCTTTTAAAGGCTGATTTTCTGCAGGTAAACAGTGAATATTATGGCAGCCTTATGGCTGTAACTTTAAACAGATACAACAGAAAGAATACTTCAACAAAACTAACAACCAAGTGCACCATTCAATAGATCTTTTCAAGGTAAGCATATTTGACTATTTATTTGCTTATTTTGACGAAGTATAGGCAAAGTTATGGTTGAAAGAGGGTTTGAAGAGTTGTTTAAGGACACCAGACCTAGTTTTATGACAGCAGGGTTTCTACCCCACCAAACTTTCACCCTATAGGGAAGGAGGTGTGCCCTAGCAAGGAGAACACACCCAACCAATCAGATCTCATAAAGAACAAGATTTCACGTACCTGAAGGCAACAATTTATTTCTCTAATGCAACAAGTGATGACTAGTGCCTTTAATGATTGGGTTAATGGTGTCAAGAAAATAATAAGTTAGAGGTACTACCTCCTTGGGGGTGTAAATCCTCTTACTCCCCAAGGCAAGTATCTCTAGCTAGGGTTTAGACTAAGAGGGTGTATGCCCTTATACTTCTCTTAGCAAACTTGTTTTAAATCAACAATACTTAAGCAAAATTATGATGGAGATTAAGGTGGAGGTGTATGCCCTTATACTTGCCACCTAGCTCTAGCAACAATAAACCTTGACTTGAAACACAAATGATAAGACAAAGCATATTTTTCTTACCAATTCAAGGAAAGATGCTAATATAAACCACCACAATAGCAAAAGAAAAGACTTTCAAGGCTAGCATATCACTTCCACCAACCATTAACCAAGAAAGATAGCCATACACAAGAGCACAAGAGAGAAATAGCCAAAGATAGCGAAAATTTCGGTCCAAGGCCTCTCCAAATGAGACAAAGATATTTCAAAATGAGATCTTATGATTTCTATTTATACAAAATGGCTATCACATAGTTTGTCCACGTTAGCAAGGGTAAAACATAAGACAAGGGGTCCATAAACCTTATATTACCCCTTGCAACCAAATAATATTAAACAATTCATTCTAATTTTTACTTTTTACACAAATGAAAACCCTAAAAGTGACGTCACCCCTTTAGGAGGGAAGTTTTGGCACTTTTAGGTCAAATGTTGAGTTGGAGATGATAAGATTGGGCCTCCAAAGGCCATGTGTCTCCAATCCAACCTTCTATTTCACAATCCAAGGGTTCCTTCCTTCAAAATGTGCCATGTGTACTCATCACCACCTCAAGCCCCTCTAGCATGACGTCAAACCTTCGAAGGTGACGGTTTTCCTCTCATAGGAAAAATGTTTGCCATGCAAGGGCTAGGTCACATTGCCCACAATGTCTTCTAGGCCTCTAAAGGTATGTCTCTCTCATCCGGCATGTGGGCCCTTGGCATCCAACCTGTGGGCTTCAAGCCTCATGGAATCCCAAGCTAGGCTTGTTCCTCCAAAACTGTCCACCAACTAGGTCTTGCAAAGATAGATAGGCACATTGTCCAAGGATCTCAAGTCAAAATATCATGATGAGTAAATAAAATCAATAAATGAGCCACCTAAGCATGTGCATCAAATATTGCCCTGTCAAATAAGTAAGTGCTCAAAGACATTATGCGACTTGCTAAGCTTGGATATGGGAGGTTTGACAAGGTGTCCTATTGGGTAGATTTTGCCCTAGGTCAAGGAGTGTTTCCCAAGTGATCCCTCTCTAAGCCATGTGAAGGAGATGAAGTGGTTATGGATCAAAACTCATTGGGCATGAGGTTCATGACATACAAGGGGTTGTAGCGTCTCATTCATGGATTCATTTGTAGAGGGTGTGTGGCACCTTCATTTGTAATGCACTTTTTCCAAGCTCGTCCTCTTGCCATTCTTTGTTTCGTTCTTATTTTAAGGACGAGTTGAAGGTCATTGTCTTGGCATGGTGTCTAGATAATGACAATGTCACTCACAAGTATCTTGCGGAAATGAGAAGGTTGGCTCGTGATGAGACCCCCTTTCTCTTAGCCATGCAACTGAGATCCATTACCCTAGCTTGGTGACCAAATGATGGTAATGTCATACCACTAAATACCCATGATCATGATAGGTTGGCTGGTAATGAGACCTCCTATCCTCCAACTAACCCCATAAGCATTCATAAGCATTTATTTGTGTGGGTCCCTCTTTTCTTTCAGAGAAGTGTTTCAATGCTTTCTCAGGGGATCCCTGGGCGAAGCATCTAGAAGGTCTATATATAGCCTTTTATCTTTTTAACCAACAACAATCCCTTTGGGCCTTTATCCCCTTCTTCCCATAGAATGAGGGACAACGCTTCTTGGGTCAGTACACCCTAAAATCCCAAGAGACAAGGAAATGGGGGGGTTAGCAATGGAAAGTGGTAAGTATGGTTGGGAATGATATGATGGCTCTTCAATGGAGTTTCTAGTAGCAAACTCATTCCCGAGGAAAACCACTGACTAGGGCACAACGTCAACAACCAAGGTGAAACGAGGCAAAAGGCATAATGTCCAAGTATATGTCATGAAATCTAAAGCAATCTAAGATAAAACATACTCAAAATTCCTTAAATATTGAAATAACACTCACCATAATACCTTACGTGTACCTCATGGAGCAAGGCCCAATGCCTCTCGGAAGCCAACTGATGTAGTGGACGCATCTGAAAATCTAGACCTATGCGGTGGTGAGTGTAGATTTTATGAGGTACTATGAGGCTGCACAACATGTCTATCTTTGACATCTTATTGGGCTCTAAGTTTTATCTTCAAGATTTTCCTTTGTTGTTGTTTTAGGACAACAAACAGTCAAGTACTTTCTGCTCACAGTTTTGATGGTTAAGTGTCCTTTTGAGGTGCCCTTGCAAGTGTTTTATTATCCCAATGTTAGCACATGCAATATACTCAAAACAAATAGCACTACCTCTGGATATTTACAACTCTAAACATTGATTTACAATTTTAAGCATGCATGAAATGAACACAAGTATTTTTTGTCAACATGACCCTGGATAACCCCCCCTCCCCTGGGGAAAACCAGTTTGGAATGGAAGTATATATAAGTGGTGTTTAAAGCATGAGATACAAAAAATACAATATGATGGAACCTGTATACAAAGCAAGCTCCTCTCGATCCTTGCTAAAGGATCCAAGGAGATATGCGCTCTCTCCCTTTGTTGCTCTATCCACTGAAGTGAAGCGCCCTTGAACCTGGATTCTCTAAAGAAGAAACATTTGCACTACAATGTGCTCTTTTGTGTTGCCTCTCCACTAAAACAATCAGATTTGACTTCCTGCAAGTAAAACTGCTCCCTGCTAGTTGTGTGCACCCCTCCTATGGTGCGCCCTCCTCCAAGCAAGTGTGATCACCACAAATAAATTGGGCCCTAAGCCTTCATGAGCCCTCCATGAAATGAGGTGCCCAAGCTCTCATTTCTCAATGCTTCCATTCCCATCTTCTTGCCCTTCTCCAAGCTCCTTTGGTGAACATACAAGTGAGAATGAGCCTCTCCTTGCCCTATGCGCCCCTCTAAAGGAAACAGAAGGAAACCTAAAAGATGGGTGGATGAGATCATCTCATCCCATTTCTAATCAAGGGTTGAGATCTCTCCAAAAGAATCTTAACTCAAAAACCCACTTTACTCAAGTTTCCATAGTTTCTCTTTATGTCCCTCAATTCACCCACAAAGTGAATTAATAGTCATTTTAGGTTAAAATGACCAAATTTCACTTTTGACTTAAATCTCCTAAGTCAAAGTGAAATTAGACATAAAGTACATGGTACATAGTACAAAGTATTTCCCATTTGTGTTTAGAGGCTCACAAACATAATGGGACGACTTTCCAAGGTACCCAAATATCAACACTCCCTCTTTCCGAGGAAAGTGCCCTTCACCCCCAATCTCATCCCTGTAGTGGACATGGTTGCCTACTGGCAAATACTCGATGAGTATGGTTGTACCTTGAGCAATGAAAGTAGTCTCTGACACAGATCTGCTCAATTTGTGTGATCTATAGATGGAAGTGCATCTCCACCTATCCAAGATCACCTAGATCTTGGTATCAAACCAAAGATATCAACCCCGGTCTCCCACCAAGGATTTCTACCTCCTAGCATCTCTCCAACAGTTACTACTCTTGGCATCTCACCAAGAGTCCCCCTCTTGGTATCTCACCAAGAGTATATGGATCTCGACATCTCACCAAGATCCTCAATTTAGTCTCTCACCAAGTGACTTCCACATGAAGTGGATCTAGAACTTGGTCTTCCTGTCTCTGTAGCTAAGTGAGGCTCAAGCCTTTGTGGTGCCATGCCGCTCCTCATCAATCTTTGATGCTCTGAAGCCCCTGCACCAACCCTCTGTCTCGACAACTCTGAAACTGAAGTTGTTTCGGGTGGACCAGTCACCCCTGAAGATGGTGTCTATGAAACCTAAGTTTGAGTTCCCTCTGATTCACTACTATGAGTCAATAGGTCCTCCTCAACTCTATCTCCCCACCTAACGTTGGATGGTGTAACAACTAACAAAGAAGTAGCGAATGCACACTCTCTTGCAAACTGTGTATTGAACTCAAGCTCCTTTTTTGTCGTTGTTGAATCATCTTGTTGCTTCTTCTTCTTCTTGGGACATTGCCCTGCATAGTGACCCATCTCTCCACAAGCAAAGCATCTCACTATGCTCATGTCTCTCTCCTGCCCAGCCCCACTCTGTTGTGGTTTGGCCCCTCCCTTGGGACCCTGTCTAGCACCTCGATCAGCCTGTTTCTTTCCCTTAGTCCATAGAGCAAGGTCCTCATCACCCTGGGAAATATGTTGTTGTCCCGAGGACTCTGAGGTAAGTCTTGTCTCCTCCTGAACGAAATCATCCCAAAGTCTCTCCCAAGTAGGCATAACCTCTCAGGCAACAATGTCTCGAACAAATGGGCCCCATGGTTTGGTAAAGTTGTTTAAGGTTGTCCTCACCATAAAGATTGGGTCCACTATCTCTTTGACGGTTGCAAGTTCATCTCTGATCTTAGTGAATCTGCCAAGGAATGATGTAATTGTCTCGGAATCGAGCATCTTAATGCTCCTGAGCATGTCGTACATAACCATCTTCTGGTTCTGGTTAGAACTCTGGTAAATCTTGCATAAAGAATCCCATATCGCAAATGCATAGTCTCTACCATTCAAATGTGGAATGACATGGTCTCTCACCCCATCACAAATAGTCCTCTTCGCCTTGTTCTTCTTCTTCCTGAACTCTGCCACCATGATGGGAGCAGTGACAGGAGGAAAAACAATGGGAGCCTCAACTATATCCCATAGTTTGAGGTCCTCTAAGACAAAAATGATCTTGGTCTTCCAAGGGGACCAGTTGCTAACTCCATCTAGCCTATCATTTTCCTGCATCTGGGACACCGACATGGTTGTCCAATAAAGCTCACACTGATGCTAAAACAACATAAGAGTATTGCCTCACTCCTGTCAACACAGGTGTGAAAAAAGGCAGTAACACCACAACCTCACTCCTAGCAAATAGGTGTGAAAAGAGGTTGTAAAATACAGTGTCACTCCTGTCCACATAGGTGTGAAAAGAGGTTGTCTAAATCAGCCTCACTCCTATCCAAATAGGTGTGTAAAGAGGCTGAAAACACAAGTCCAAAACAGTCCTACAGGTTGTCCAACAAATCTGCCCACAAGTTGTTCAAAAACACTGCCAACAAGTTGTCGAAAAATCTGCTAACAAGTTGTCCCAAAACTACCCTAAGCTGTCCAACAAAATTGTCCACTCAATGCTAAAAAATCAGCAAGTCTAAGCCACCATTGACTTTGATACCATGTAGATTTTTTGAGGTACTATGAGGCTGCCCAACAGGTCTATCTTTGACCTCTTGTTGGGCTCTAAGTTTTATCTTCAAGATTGTCCTTTTTTTGTTGTTTTAGGACAGCAAACAATCAAGTACTTTTTGTTCACAGTTTTGATGGTTAAGTGTCCTTTTGAGGTGTCCTTGCAAGTGTTTTATTATCCCAATGTTAGTACATGCAATATACTCAAAACAAATAATGCTACCTCTAGATCTTTACAACTCTAAATGTTGGTTTACAATTCTAAGGATGCATGAAATGAACACAAGTATTTTTGGTCAACATGACCCTGAATAACCCCCCCGCCCCTCTCCCCCACCCCCCTATGGAAAACTAGTTTGGAATGGAAGTATATATAAGTGGTGTCTAAAGCATGATATACAACAACAAATACAATATGATGGAACTTGTATACAAAACAAGCTCCTCTCGAGCCTTGCCAAAGGATCCAAGGAGATACGTGCCCAAGCTTAGCGTGCCCTCTCCCTTTGTTGCTCTATCCACTGAAGTGAAGCACCCTTGAACCTGGATGCTCTGAAGAAGAAACCCTTGCACCACAATGTGCTCTTGTGTGTTGTCTCTCCACTAAAACAAACAGATTTGACTTCCTCCAAGTAAAACCGCTCCCTGCTAGATGTGTGCCCCCCTCCTATGGTGTGCCCTCCTCCAAGCAAGTGTGATCACCACAAATAAACTAGGCCCTAAGACTTCATGAGCCCTCCATGAAAGGAGGCGCCCAAGCTCTCCTCTCCCAATGCTTCCATCCCCATCTCCTTTACCTTCTCCAAGCTCATTTGGTGAACATACAAATGAGAATGAGTCTCTCCTTTCCTTATGCGCCCCTCTTAAGGAAACCTAAAACATGGGTGGATGAGATCATCTCATCCCATCTCTAATCAAGGGTTGAGATCTCTCCAAAAGAATCTCAATTCAAAAACCCACTTTACTCAAGTTTCCATAGTTTCTCTTTATATCCCTCAATTCACCCACAAAGTGAATTAATAGTCATTTTAGGCTAAAATGACCAAATTTCACTTTTGACTTAAATCTCCTAAGTCAAAGTGAAATTAGACATGAAGTACATGGTACATAGTACAAAGTATTTCTCACTTGTGTTTAGAAGCTCGCAAACACAAGGGGACCACTTTCCAAGGTACCCAAATCTCAACAGTGAGAAGGGTCTCCATCTGTGCAAGTGGATACCGATGGTCATGTAGTCTCTCGACACTCCATATCTGCAACCTAAGGGCCTCTAGACATAATATCCTTTGGTATCCCACAAAATGGGGATAACATCTGGCTCCTACTTGGGGACATGTGCTCGTCGTAGAGTGCATGAGAATTGCAACATCTCCTGGTAACCTATGTCTGCCAAAAATTCAGATAAAAACATCAGAGCATCTCGGGTGGTGCCATCGCCCCTCATCCATATACATAGAAAATCCAAAAATGACTAATCTAAAAAAGAAAATTTAGCATTTTTTCAAAAATTTATAAACTAAGTATGAAATCAATATGCAAGTAGAGAAAAATGAAATATGAAATGGATCTAAAGTAATATATGCAATCAAGGTGATCTACCTACTTGCATGGGGCCTTGGGGCCCTGAAGATCAGGTGGTGGGCGATGTCAGGTGTGTCATACATTCAGTGCAACCAATTGATCATCCCATCAAAGAGTCTCCCCTTGTGCTTGATTATGTAAAACAACAAAGATAAGTCAAACACGTAATGACCATGAGCATAAATAGATATATAATCAATTGTGAAATGAAACTCATGGAGATGGGTGGGAGGGAGGAAATCTTGTTGGAAAAAATATCTGCAACTCTGGTCATGCAAGGAATCTTGCCTGAAGTGATAGTCACAAGCTCGATCAACCCATCTCTGAAGGGGGATACTATATGTAGACGAA
>ML810805.1:135913-165113 GCA_009831015.1 Picea engelmannii | reverse complement strand
GTACTAACCCACTGCAAGCACATATTCTAGTTATTTGTCTTGTCTCGCAAACAGGTGCATCTTCAGTGGATCTTTCTCCTTGACTATCTCATTCGGGCAGCAATCTGTGAAAGGGAAATTCTTTGACTTGATCTATTACCTTTTAGCCTTTCATTAACCCAAATTGCTTAGGGACGTCTCCCTTGGATTAGCCCTCCTAAATAGAAAGAGCCCCCCATCGAGGTGACAGTGGGTGGGGAAGCTCCTGTTACGCCGGTTTTAAGCCTTGACTCAAGCTCTTTAGACCTTTCCTACAAACCGTGCGATAACATGCCCTAGCAAGGAGAACACACCCAACCAATCAAATGGCATAAAGGACAAGATTTCACGTACCTCAAGGCAACAATTTATTTCTCCAATGCAACCACTGATGACTAGTGTCTTTAATGATTGGGTTAATGGAGTCAAGAAAATAATAAGCTAGAGGTACTATCTCCTTAAGGGTGTAAATCCTCTTACCCCCCAAGGCAAGTATCCCTAGCTAGGGTTTAGACTAAAAGGGTGTATGGCTTTATACTTCTCTTAGAAAACCCTTGTTAAATCAACAATACTTAAGCAAAATTATGATGGAGACTAAGGCGGGGGTGTATGCCCTTATACTTCCCACCTAGCTCTAGCAACAATCAACCTTGACTTGAAACATAAATGATAATACAAAGCATATTGTTCTTACCAATTCAAGGAAAAATGTTGAGATAAATCACCACAATAGCAAAAGAAAAGGCTTCCAAGGCTAGCACATCACTTCCACCAACCATTAACCAAGAAAGATAGCCATACACAAGAGCACAAGAGAGAAATAGCCAAAGATATTGAAAATTCCAGTCCAAGGCCTCTCCAAATGAGAGAGATATATTTCAAAATGAGATCTTATGATCTTTATTTATACAAAATGGCTATCACATAGTTTGTCCACATTAGCAAGGGTAAAACATAAGACAAGGGGTCCACAACCCTTATCTAACCCCTTGCAACCAATTAATATTAAACAATTCATTCTAATTTTTACTTTTTGCACAAATGAAAACCCTAAAAGTGGCGCACCCCTTTAGGAGTGACGTTTTGGCACTTTTAGGTAAAACGTTGAGTTGGAGATGATAGGGTTGGGCCTCCAAAGGCCATGTGTCTCCAATCCAACCTTCTATTTCACAATCCAAGGGTTCCTTCCTTCAAAACGTGCCATGTGTACTCATCACCACCTCAAGCCCCTTAAGCATGATCTCAAGCCTCCAAAGGTGACATTTTGTCTCTCCTAGGAAAAACGTTTGGTATGCAAGGGCTAGGTCATGTCGTCCACAATGTCTTCTAGGCCTTCAAAGGTATGTCTTTCTCATCTGGCATGTGGGCCCTTGGCATCCAACCTGTGGGCTTCAAGCCCCATGGAAGCCCAAGCTAGACTTTTTCCTCCAAAATTGTCCACCAACTAGGTCTTGCAAAGATAGATAGGCACACCATCCAAGGATCTCAAGTCAAAATATCATGATGAGTAAATAAAATCAATAAATGAGCCACCTAATCATGTGCATCAAATATTACCCTGTCAAATAAGTAAGTGCTCAAAGACATTATGCGACTTGCCAAGCTTGGATATGGGAGGGTTGACGAGGTGTCCTATTGGGTAGATCTTGCCCTAGGTCAAGGAGTGTTTCCCAAGTGATCCCTCTCTAAGCCATGTGAAGGAGATGAAGTGGTAATGGATCAAAACTCATTGGGCATGAGGGTCATGACATACAAGGGGTTGCAGTGTCTCATTCATGGGTGCCTTTGTAGAAGGTGTGTGGCAGCTTCGTTTGCAATGCACTTTTTCCAAGCCCATTCTCTTGCCACTATTTGTTTCTTTCATGTTTTAAGGACAATTTGAAGGTCACTTCTCTGGTGTGGTGTCCAAATAATGACAATGTCACTCACAAGTATCTTGTGGAAATGAGAAGGTTGGCTCATGATGAGACCCCCTTTCTCTCAGCCATGCCACTGAAATCCATTACTATGGCTTGGTGACCAGATGATGGTAGTGTCTTACCACTAAATACCCACGATCATGATAGGTTGGCTTGTGATGAGACCTCCTATCATCCAACTAACCCCCTAAGAATTCATAATCATTTATTCTTGTGGGTCCCCCTTTTCTTACAAAGAAGTGTTTCATTGCATTCTTGGAGGATCCCTGGGTGAAGCATCTAAAAGGTCTATATATAGGCTTTTATCTTTTCAACCAACAACAATCCCTTTGGGCCTTCAACCCCTTATTCCCATAGAATGAGGGACAAACCCTTATTGGGTCAATACACCCTAAAATCCCAAGTGACAAGGACATGGGGGGGTTTTAGTGATGGAAAGTGGTAAGTATGGTTGGGAACGGTATGATGACTCTTCAAGGGAGTTCCTAGTAGCAAACCCATTCCCGAGGAAAACCACTTGCTAGGGCACAACATCAACCACCAAGGTGAAACAAGGCAAAAGGCATAAGGTCCAAGCATATGTCATGAAATCTAAATAGTCTAAAATACAACATACTCAAAATGCCTCAAATATTGAAATGGCACTCACCATAATCCCTGACTTGTACCTCATGGATCAACACTCAGTGCCTCTCAGAAGTCAGCTGATGTAGTGGATGCCATATGAAAATCTTGACCTCTGTGGTGGTTAGAAGGGCCTCCATCTATGCAAGTGGATACTATTGGTCATGTAGTCTCTTGAAACTCCATATTTGCAACCTGAGGGCCTTGAGACATAATCTCCTTAGTTATCTCACAAAATGGGGATAACAAGGATAACAGAAAAGGTATAAAATGAAAGTATAGAATCGAACTATATTTTGAGATGTACTAGATACATGAATATGGAATAAGATTAGATTAAGAATGTATGTGGAAGGTTTAGTTGATCATCGGTTTTATGGTGGAACTCTGGATATCGAGATTGGGATAAATTTTAAAGAATTTCTAGGATATAGATGAGAAGGTAATTTTTTTCAAACTCGCTAACCAATTATGTGACATACTCATTTGATATATTACAATTTGTGATATAAAGTTTCAAACAAAATATAGGAAATGAACTCAAATTATTAGATATCAAAGGTATGCATGAAGTACAATTAAAAACCAAATTCACTAAAGAGAAACTTATGACATATCAACAATTAATTTAGTCTCAATTTGAAAAATCAAACTGTAAATATATTTCACATAACAAAAGGAGCTCATCATCGAATGCAAAGAAAAACAAACATGAAAACTCACCATGGTTCAAGTGTAATTCTTCTAATTGGAGTCCAAGTCATAAATGCAAGGAAAAAATTATACCTATATGAAATAAATAACAACAATAAAGACAATGAGGAAGAAGAAAGTGATATGTCTACCTCTGAAATAAAAATTGACAATTCAAATGATGAATCTAAAATCCATTAAGATGAATCTAACGATCAAAATAAAAATACCATTCCTACACCTTTAGTTTCTATAATGACGGGGTTTCTTAACCTTGTAGTCTTAAAGTTATCGGTTATATTAAGATTCAAAACAAAAGTGATGGTACCTATAGACAATACTTCAATTGATTGAACCATTTACCCAAGACATGTTGTTGACAGGGACGTCATAGGTCATAGTTTTGAATCAAATTTAATCCCTCAGGGTTACTAGTTGTTATCGTAGTTGGTGGTTGAATTTCCCTCCATTTAAATGTTCTAAGGAAGAGGAGCATCCTATGAGGTTTTCCTTGGAAACAAAAATATAGTGAGAGCCAGTATAATTTCATAGATATGAGAATTAAAAAATAGTTAAATATGTTAGTCTACCATATCTAACTTTTAAATTGCAATACGCAATAATAAAACTATTTTATGTGATGGAAAATATCATAAGTTAGATTTGACTTTTAATAATTATTAATCAAGGTCACCAATGTATTCCATGGTAATTGAGGGAGTAGACATCATCTTAGGAGTCCAATGGTTGTCCCATTGGGTATAGTTGTGTTAAGCGTAAAAAAGTAATTCTTAAGATTTTATGAAAATGAACAAAAATATGAGTTTTATGGAATCAAGAGCCCTCCCACCCAAATAGTCTCATCGAACAAAATTTGACAAATGATTAAGGGGCACCTGATGAAAAAAAGGATTGGATAAAATACTTGAGAAAACATAATACTATGTTTGAAGATCATATCATAGAACTAATATTGGGATCAACACCAATTAGGTAAAAGCCTCTAGCCATTCTTATAGGCATGGTTGTATTACGTTATAAAACCAAGCTCATCAACTAAGGTTTTAGAAATCAGATTGCTTTGATAACTATTATCAAACAAAGCATTTATCTCTCAATTCTTCACTTGAACTTTGATTTGGAAATATATTTTCACTCCTCCTGATGATATACGCAAAAGCGAGCTCGATATTTGGATATGACAATGAGATCTTAGGAAAGACCCATGAAATAGATTCACCAAGAAGAAAAAAAGAATTATGAGAGGGAACAAAAGATGGAAACGAGATCCAGAGGTCGAAATTGGGAGGGGAAATGCTACTAGCTTTTCTCTAACCCTCGACCATGCAACGGTGAATGATTACATGTCCTCAACCATGCAACAATGAATGATTACATGTTATCAAGCAAAGGTGGTGTGTGTCAATCAATTAAGGCGTGTGTCAATTAAGGTGGTGTCATGGACTGAGGACCATGGCTAATGTTATATGTGAGACATAACATTATATGCTACCTAACTAATTCCATAGCCACTGTTACCCCCAAACTAGGGGTAACTAAGGAGATCATGTATCGAGGCCCACATGTTGTAGACATGGAGTGTTGAGACCCAGATGGACAGAGCATAGCCCCAGAGGGCCCTTCTTTTCATTGATGCCTTCTACACATCACCATCAACAACGTCCACCACAATGGCTAGTTCCTAGAAGGAAATGGGTCTTGCTCCATGAGGTAATGAATCTGGGTATCATGGTAAGTGTCACTTTGATATTTGAAGCATTTGAACATGTTGCAAAGAATCTATCTTGATTTCAGAACATTTGCTTGGAATTTATGTTTTTTCCTTATTTAAACCTGGGGGGGTGTCATTGTGTCCTAGAAAGTTGGTTACCCTTAGGAATAGGTTGATACTTGGTGGTTCCTTGAAGAGTCATCATCCATTCTATACCATACTTGTCACTTTCCATACTTCTTTCCCTTCATCTCCTCAACGTTTCGGGATCTTCGGGTGTATTGCCCCAAGAAGGGATTGTACCTCACTTAATGGGAAGAAGGGGCTAAAGGCCCAAAGGGTAAAAGTAGTTGGCAAAAGATAAAATTCAATCATAAAACCTTTGAGATGCTTCGCCCAGGGATCCCTGAGAAAGCAATGAAATGTTTCTCTGTAAGAAATGGGGGACCTACAAAATGAATGATATTGAATACTCAAGGTATTAGTTGAGGAATAGGAGGTCTCATCACGAGTCAGCCTATCATGATCATGGGTATTTAGTAGTATGAAATTACCATCATCTGGTCACCAATCCAGGGTAATGGCTTTCAGTTGGATGACTGAGGGAAAGGGGGTCTCATCACAAGCCAACCTTTTCATTTCTGCAAGGTATTTGTGAATGACATTGTCGTATCTGGACACCAAGCCAAGATAGTGACCTCCAACTAATTCCTTGAAACATGAAAGAAAAAAGAAGAACGATAAACAAATGGGCTTGGAAAAATTACATTGTGGACAAAGGGAATCTCACCCTCTACAAAGGAACCCAAAGGTAAGACAATACAAACCATTGTATGTCATGAATCTCATGCCCAAAATTTCACCCCACACCATCTCACATGCACACATGACTAAGATAGGTTCCACTTAGGAAATACCCTGGACCAAAGAAGTGATTGACCCAATAGGGCACCTTGAGACCCCTCCCACACCTAAATGTGACAAATTGTATAATGTCCTTGAGCATTTGTTTGGTTTGAAAAGGGGGGTTTGATGCGCATGTTCGGGTGGTTTGATTATTAGATGTGGCTTACTTGTTATGATACTTGTGACTCATGAACCCCTGGAGGGCATACCTATTTGTCTTTCCAGGACCTTTCCCGGTGGACAAGTATTCATGAGGAGATGAGTAGTTCAGACCTCCATGAGGGCTTGAAGCCCAAGGATGGATGTAAAGACCCCAAGCTTGGGGAAAGTCAATGACGACCAGTTTGCACAATGAAGGAAGAGGATATTGCCTTTGTAGTCACCCTGGAAAGACTAGATGACGAGGGGCCACCCTTCCCCACCTAAGCATTGTCTTTGGAGACCTTGAACGTCACCCTAGTAGCCCCATGACGTCACCCATGGCTAGGGTTTGACATTGAGAGATGTTGGGATACAGTTTTGGCACATGTGGCATGGAGGGCCAACGTTTTGCTAGATGACCTCAACGTCTCATGGAGGAGGCCCAACGTCACCCTAGGAAGGATGACGTCACCCTCTTTTGCGTTTACTTTGTGAAAAATGATTTGATTTTGAATTTTAAGAGCAAATTGACATGTAGGCTCTGTTTTGTGAAAAGTCACAACTTTTGGGTAAATTAGCCAGGATTTCCCATATAAATATGGTTGGCTAATTTCATTTTTTCATCAGAACTCACCTCTCACAAGAGGGGGACTAAAATTGGCACTCTTTTTGGGGTACTTGGATGAAATTTTGAGGCACACTTGCTTGGAGACTTGTTTGGATGCATTTTGGATCATTTCTTGGTGGAATTTTGGCAAATCTAGGGTTTTTATGCTTGATTATTCTTGGTGAAGTAAGTAAATCTGCAATTTCCATTTCATGATAAATGTTTATGGTATGTTTACTTGTTCATATTTAAGATTATGAAATTTCTTTCTTAAAAACCCTAGGAGTAAGAAACATAAGGTGCTTCTTTCTTCCTCTTTGTTTTGCTAGTCTTTCCTTAGAAGATCTTGTCTAGACAAACTTCTAGAGCCCTAAAGTGGTAGCACTTTAGAAGCTTTGTCTAGTTCTTATTGCATTAAATATATTTCAAGAGTCTAAGGATAGGATAAATTTCTAGGTTCTAGAAGTTCCTACACCCTACTTGAACCTTCTCTTAAGGGATTGGTACTTGAGGACTTAAAGTGATACTCCTCAAGCTTCCACCTTTTCATCTCTTAGACAAGTATAATCATTGTTATTTCTTCAAGTTATTGTGTTGATATAATTGACTCCATAAACCCTAAAAGACACTAGCTCTCACTTCTCTCTTGTTGGAAGATTTATCATACACTCAAACCTTATTCTCTCAAGCTTTTACTAACAATTACTAACACTAATTTAGCATAGAACACTAATTTTATTGTTGTTTTTATAGATGTTTGCTAAAACCATCTAACTGTAGCAAATTTTTGCATACACTAAGCTAATGCATAGCTAACTTACTCAGAACTTGCTTATGACAATTGCCAAGGAATCTACTTGATATATGCTCAATTTTCATTGTCTTTTCTAGCAATTTTGAGCACTAATTCTTGTGGTTGTTACAATTTACTTTTGGTTGTTATAAAATGTCATCTAACTGTAATTTTGCTTCAATGATCATATAATTTCATTTTCTATCGTCTTTGGAGGCTTACTATCATTTTTGTACATGGAATTTCCATATATATTCTTTGTTGTTCTTGTTTCGGGCAACTACACAAATTACACTTCTTTGCTTCAATTTCTCAGACGTAGACTTTGTTGACTTTGGTGACTAGTGAGAGGGGGGGTATTTCTTGACACAACCTTAGCCTACCTAGCCCTTTAGGCCACCGAGGACGCCTCCCTTGGGTTGTACTTGCATCCTTCCCTAAAAGATGGGATTTCCTATTGAGGTGACCGTGATAGGATATCCCATTGTTACGCCAATATTCCTCACTTACCTTGGGCTTTGGGAAAGTACATATTGTGAGATAACATTTTTGGCGTTGTTTCCAAGGAACATCAAGTCAATTTTCCTCA
This sequence comes from Picea engelmannii, assembly GCA_009831015.1. Taxonomy (NCBI): domain Eukaryota; kingdom Viridiplantae; phylum Streptophyta; class Pinopsida; order Pinales; family Pinaceae; genus Picea; species Picea engelmannii. Next base: position 157,091 of record ML810805.1, on the reverse strand, counting down.
AACTACAAATCTTCGGTAAGCCTTTCCTCAAATCCTTTACTATACAAACTTACATGGCGACTCCACTGAAGGTAATTACCTCATTTTCTTTTGATGATCCTTGAGGGATTATCTGGCGACTCCATTGATGACAACTCGGAGTGGGCGTTAGTACATGCCCTATTTTCCTATGGCTCCTCCAAAATGGTCCCCTAGTGAGATATTTGGACCCTTGGATATGAGTAAAATCTGAGGTGGTTCACATAGCCTTCCTAGCAAGGCTAGGTCATGGTTTCATGAGTTTTCTGGTCAAGTTCATACCTCAGGCAACCTCCATTTGATGAAGTTATATGATAGTCTCAAATTCCATGAAGTCGGGAATGAACATCCTGGTGTTATTATGAAACTCTTATATGCTTCATTGACGAGCGATGTTGTAATATGGTACAATAACCTTCCAAATAAGAGCATCAAATCTTGGGAGGACTTTGAGAACACCTTCATAGGAAAGTGGGGAGATGAGAAGCATCTGACTTACCTTTTTTCCCAATACCAAGAAATACAGAAGCATGAAGAAGATTCTATGAGGGAGTTCAATGACAGGTTCAATACATTACTCAATTAGATCCCTTCTAATTCACTACTAGAGACCAATCTCTTAGGCCAATATCTACGCTCTTTCAAAGGGGACTTCCAATTCCTCTAAAGGGACAAGTCACCTGAGGATCTTAGGAAAGCACAAGATATTGTTTGCTAACTAGAGGATAACCTGAACTCGTGCGAGCCTAATGATTTCTCCCAAGTAATTTCCCTTCAGGACGAGGTTACGAACCTGGACAACGCCCACGATGTCCTCATCAATAAGATTGATATCATGGAATAAGAGGAGCCTCCCACCAAGCAACCAGTTATGGGCGATGAAGAGGATTCACCCTACAAAATCCCTAGAAAAATAAAATGGAGCACAAGATTTTCAAACATGAAAGATGTTGAGATGCACTCCCAAGATTTGATGAGTGAAGATTCGATGGATCAACAGGATCCTAGGTGAGTACCACACAGAAACTCTCATTTTGAACATGAGTTCCCTAAGGCTACTCATGGGGGGCTCAATCACATGAATTCCATCTATATTGTGTTTCCCTAAGAGTACCTCAATATCACACCGAAGCAACTCCAATAAAGAGAGAATCAAGCCACAGGAATGGCTAGGATTGAGTGCTTGAACTGAATGAGTGAGGACTCAAGGGAGAATCTCAAGCATATGCTAAGTATGCACCCAAACCCCTCCCAAAACCTAAGGATGATTATATCATGGCACCCTGGGAGAAATTATATGCGTCTATTGATTTTGAAAGTTTTCAGGGATACCCAAATTATTTTGATATGAAGTGGTTGAACAACTCTCCAATATTTAGAGGCCTCCCCATTACTCACGTTGTAGAGTTCTTGAAGAATATAAGTGAGTTGGAATTTGAAGGAGAGGATGTTCTAGTAAAATCTTTCATACTTTCCTTGCCATCATTTGTACAAGATTGGATCAAGGGTTGTTGCGAAGAAAAGGGTATATCCTCTTTCATAGATATTGTTAGTAGGTTTCTTGAGTTTTCAAAACCACAATGCTAGACGTACGAAGATGTCCTTCAAAATCTCGCAATGGTCCTAGAGGATGAAGGATTCACCACTGATATTGTACAAAAACTCAAGGGTGTGCACCATACTCAATGCCAACAATCCTCAAACATGGAAGAAGATATTTATGAAGAAGGTTGCCAACCCCTTGAAGAGGAGCAAGAATTTTCCCATGATTCTACAGAATACAAAGAAGACTTGATTGAAGAGGTGAGTCATGAGGATGAAGTGTTGATACCTGCTCCATTTGATGAAGTCATACAGGCCTTTGTCCCTCATGCACAAGAAGAAGATAATATGGTAAGTCATTTCCCTTTCCAAGTTTTTGATGATGCCATGTTCTATGATTCGGAAAGTGAAGAAATAGAGGAACCCTTGGATGTACTAGACCCTTCGTGTTATGATAAAGGTAATGAAGTGATTAACAATATTGATGAGTTCATACATGTTGGGAGACGTAAATGTGATGTGATTGGTCATGATAGAGACCCCATTTACGATATTGAGGGTCATTTTCAATTGTTTCCTTTACAACAACCATATGTGATTACTACTAATCTATATGTTTGTCAACAAGAAGATGACATGATTACAAAATTGTTCCAACCACCCAAGGATGACCTTTTGCAATATTCACATGATTATGTATGGTCATACCTTGAGGATTTTGATGAGTATTATTTTGAGCACTTGGATATATTTTAAGAATAAAATTGTCAACCATCATTGTGCTCTAACTTTCATGAGGGTCAAGACATTGTCTCGGTTATCCCCATTTTGTGGATAACTAAGGAGATGATGTCTTGAGGCCCTCCGGTTGCAGATATGGAGTGTCGAGAGACTACATGACCAACAATACCCTTTGCACAGATGGAAAACCCACTCACCACCACAGATGGTCACAAGTTTACAAATGGTATCAACCACATCAGCTGGCTTTCGAAAGGCAGTGGGCCTTGATCCATCAAGTACAAGTCAGTATTATGGTGAGCATCATTTCAATATCTAAGCCATTTGATTATGTTGTATCTTAGATTGTTCTAGATTTCATGATGTGTGCTTGGACATTATGCATTTTTCCCTACTTCACCTTGGTGATTGACATTGTGCCCTATTAAGTGGTCTTCTTTGGGAATGGGTTTTCTATTGGGAAATCCCTTAATGAGCCATCGTATTGTTCTCGACCATAATTACCATTTTCCATCATTATTCCCCTCCATTTCCTTATCTCTTTGGATTTTACGGTGTATTGACCCAAGAAAGGGTTGTCTCTCATTCTATGGGAATAAGGGGCTAAAGGCCCAGAGGGGTTGGTGATGGGTAAAAGATAAAGACCTTATATAAACCTTCCAGATGCTTCACCCAGGGATCACCCAAGAAAGCAATGAAACACTTATCTTTGAATAAAATGGGACCCACAATATAATAAAATATGCTTAAAAGGTTAGTTGAAGGATAGGAGGTATCATCACGAGCTGGCCTATCACGTCCATGAATATCTAATGATATGACATTGTCATCATCTGGTCACCAAACCAGGCCATTGACTCTCAGTTGCATGACTGAGAGAAAGTGGGTCTCATCACGAGCTAGCCTTCTCATTTCCATTAGGTATTTATGGGTGACATTGCCACCACCTGGTCACCACGCTAGGGAAGTGACCTTCAATCTCTCCTTATGCTATTGTGAAAGAAAATATAAAGAAAGAAAGATAAAAGTCAAATGATGGGCTTGGAAAAAGTGCATTACGGACGAAGGTACCACACACCCTCTACAAAGGCACCCATGAATGAGACATTGTGACCCCTAGTATGTCATGAGCCCTATGCCCATTGAGTCTTGACCCCATCCACATCATACACTTTATATGGTTTAGAAAGGGAACTCTTGGAAACTCTCCTTGACCTAGGGCAAGACCTACCTAATAGGACACCTCGTCAATGTAACATCCCTAGCCACCCACAGGCCGAGGCATGCTACCTACAAGCCCACCCTTGGACTTTGTACTCTTACCGATACCTTCTTTGATTAATAAGAATGCATAAGATACAAGATTTAGCAACATGCACAACAATATCCAACAAGCATGCATAATCTAATATTTAGTTAAACGATAATTAAAATACACAGCGGAATACATTCATACACAGATAATAATATCACAACAGAGAGCACTTATCTTTATAAAAATGAGACATCAACTGGATACAGACCAAGGACGTTCCACCCAACCGTAGACACCACTGCTCCAAATCTCAACAACAGTGTCACCCCCGAGCCAGGGCTATGAATCCACAAGGACGGTTCTAGAGTGTAATTGGGTTCCCAAACCATTCATCTCTCAAGCTCTCACAGGTTTCCCAACACCCACAACAATCCAAGTACCCAACTCTCTTCTACCCAGCCTGTACCGCCCAAGAGAATGGACCTCCACCCTTCTTTGTCACGCAGTCCCTCAGGCAGACCTTCTCCTTTTTCTAGGGCCTCCAACACAACTGGTCCAGAATCTCAATATCGGAACTCTCAGGACTCGCAGTTGTGAGAAAAACAAGGCATAGGCCAACGCATCTCAAACATGCAGGGCCCAAGTCATGGTTGGATTGCACCAGCAACCATTACATCCAACTATCCCGTGGCTAATTCTCAACAGTTACTTCCCTTTTCCAAGCCAAGACGTAGGTGAGGATGGATCAATGGATGGGTAAGTGAGTGCATGGAAGGGCGTGAGGGAAATAATGGTACGAAACTCAGAAGGGAAGGAGCGGACGAACCAATGACCATCGACCAATGACCACGACCAACGACCAAGTCTACAATCAGACCAGAGATGGGTTTAAGTAATTTCATGGGGAATCAAGAACCTCCTGGCCTTCCCCAAGAAGATCACGTAATCGATCCCCTCCCTTAGGCAAAAAGGGTAATTAACATAGGAATAAATATTTATCCCCTCAAGCCCCCTCTCTTGTGGAATCATAGCCCCCTATAACTCTAGTCCTTGTCTATCTAGCAGCCAACGATGTGTTTATTATTAATAATGATCAAAACATTACATTTATTGGGCATATTGGCCCTTTAATGATTGTTTGGGCATTCCGACCTATCGGCATTATAACAATACATTATTTAAAATGGGGGTTCGAAACCTGGGGTGTTACATCCCCTCCCCCATATTTTGGCATTGTCCTCAGTGCATATACAAAATAGAGATAAAAATCTCAAATTTATTCAAAAAGTTGTGGGTACTTTGCTCGCATGGAATCTTCATGCTCTCGGGTAGTATATTCAAGACCGTAGCAGGGCCACTGAAATTTTACTAGCTTTATAATTCGATTCCGGAGCATTTTTACCTTTATGTCCAATACTCGTACTGACTGAACCTGAAAGTCTCCCTCCATCTCTACCTGAATCAGATGCCAATCAATAACATGGTTAGGATCATGTACATATTTCTTTAGTAGAGATACATGAAATACATTATGCACATTCATAGAAGCAGGTAATGCAAGCAGGTATGTAACTGGCCCTATTCTGTCCAATATTTCAAATGGACCACAGAATTTGGTTGCCATCTTTGTACAACTACCCAATTTCAACGAGATTTTCGTGGGCTTCACTTTCAAAAGTACATGCTCCCCTACTTTAAATTCTCTATTTTTCATGTTCTTGTCTGCATAAAATTTTTGTCTATCCTGAGTTGCCTTTAAATTGTGCTTGATCTTAACCACCTGGTCTTCCATGTCCTTGAGAAACTCCGGTCCAAGTACCACTCTATCTGTTGGGTTGTCCCAGCTTACTGGAGTATCGCATTTCCTATCGTACAAGGCTTCAAATGGGCTCATTCTCAATGAAGCTTGATACCCATTATTATATGCAAACTCGACCAAGTGTAAGTAATCTTCCCACTTAGATGGCTTATCCATCACATACATTATCAGCATGTCTTCAATTATTCGATTGACCCTCTTTGTTTTCCCATCTGTCTGGGGATGATGTGTTGTGCTAAAGTTTAGATTTGTGCCAAATCCTTTAAACAATCCCCTTCAGAAATTGGAGGTAAACTTTGTATCTTTGTCCAAGACAATTGTCCTAGGTATCACATGAAACCAAGCAATTTTCTTCATGAAAGTTTTTGTAATATTAGTAGTTGTATGCGTTGTCTTCACATGCAAAAAATGAGCATCCTTTGTTAATTTGTCAACCACCACCATGATTGAATCATGTTGCTTATTCGTTCCGGGTAATCCTGTGATGAAATCCATGGTGATCACTTCCCATTTCTTCTTTGGAATTGGCAATGGCTGCAGCAAAACCGTTGGGTGCCTATGCTCATCCTTCACCTTCTGGCATTCCATACATCGAGCGATGTAATCAGCATCATCCTTCTTCATTCCTGGCCAAAAGAACTGGCTTCTTACTGTTGTAATTGTTTTCTGGTAACCGGGATGTCCACCATAAGGAACATCATGCATTTCCTTCAGTACCAAATTCCTCAGTTCTCCGGAACTAGGAACATAGATTCCGTTGTTATGCATGAGTAATCCATCTTCCTTTATCTCATACTCCTTTATTTTTTGTTTTACATATCCTTGTTTTAATTTTTCCTTTACCTGTAGGTAATGTTGATCTATAACAAGATCATCTAAAATTATGCTCTTCAAGTCTGATTGATGCATACTGACAACAGTAGCATGCATGAGATGCACTCTTCTACTAAGTGCATCGACAACTTTATTATCCTTTCCCTTGATATGCTTGATATCGAAGTCATATTCACTTAGAAATTCCAACCATCTTGTTTGCCTAGCATTCAAGGTCGGATGTTCAAAAAGATACTTCAGGCCAATGTAGTATGTCCTTAATTCGAATTTCTTCCCCGTGAGATAATGCCTCCACATCCTCAAGGTGTGAATAATGGAAGCAAGTTCCAAGTCGTGGGTGGCATAGTTCCTCTCATGTTCCTTAAGCTTTCTGGACTCATATCCAATGACATGTCCATTTTGCGTGAGGAGCCCCCCAAGTCCTTCCTTACATGTGTCTGTACATACCACAAAACTTTCATTTGGGTCAACAATCTTTAACACAGGTGCACTAGTAAGTAATTCCTTCAACAGATTAAAATTATTTTCACACTTGAGTGTCCATTCAAATTTAGTTCCCTTCTTTTGCAAAGAAGTGATGGGATGAACAATCTTAGAGAACCCTACTATGAACCTTCTGTAGTAGCCATCTAATCCCATAAAAGATCTGGCGTCTGACACATTTCTGGGTGTTGGCCATCCTCTAATGGATTCGATCTTCTCTGGGTCTACTGCTATGCCCTGCTTTGAAATAATGTGTCCCAAGTAATGGATATGTTTTTGCTAGAAAGAACACTTACTCAACTTGGCATACAACTGATGTTCTCTCAGTACTTGCAATACTAGTCTTAAGTGATGTTCATGCTCCTCTTCAGACTTAGAATAGATAAGTATGTCATCCAGGAATACTATGACAAACTTATTCAAATAATATCTGAATATGACATTCATTAAGCACATGAATACAGCTAGTGCATTGGTCAGTCCAAATGGCACCACTACAAATTCACAATGCCCATACCTGGTCCTAAAGGTTGTCTTATGAATGTCTTCTTCCTTGATTCTTACCTAATGGTATCCTGCCCTCAGGGCAATTTTTGAAAATATGTTTTCTCCTCTTAGCTGATCAAAGAGGTCATCAATTCGGGGTATAGGATACTTGTTCTTTATAATGTACTTGTTCAGCTGTCGAAAGTCAATGCACGGCCTCAAGGTTCCATCCTTCTTTTTGGCAAAAAGTATTGGTGCTCCCCAAGGTGAAACACTTGGACATATGTACCCTTTCTTCAACAATTCCTCCAACTGCATTTGTAATTCTTTTAACTCTGGTGTGCTCATTTTGTAAGTTGTTTTTGACACCGAGGCAACTCCTAGCACTAAATCAATTGAGAAATCTATCTCCCTTCTTGGTGGCAATCCAGTTATTTCTTGGAATACAACTTCAAATTCCTGTAGTATCGAGAAATCTTCGAGGCTTGGCCCTTTTGTATTATCTGTCTCTTCCACATGAGTTGCATACAATTGACATCCTTTCCTAAAACATCTTTTTAGTTGTAAGATTGAAATCTCCCTTATAGAGATGGGTCTTGGAACTCATTTCACAGTGCTCTGTTTTCCATTTCCATCAAGACATGTAAATGTCTTGTTATGACAATCTAGGACAACATGATGCTTGTCCAACCAATCCATTCCAATCAGAATATCATAAGACCCCAATGGTATGATATTGAGATCAATACTAGTATTCACGTCATTAAGACTTATGGAATAACTTCTGATCATATCATGGATTCTTCTTTTGGTTCCAGTGGCTAACTGAACCAAACTTGCTTTTCCAAGTTTACTTTTCTCCAAGTGTAATCTATCCACCGGCTTAGGATCAATGTAGCAATGAATTGCTCCTGAATCAATCAAAATAGCAACAGGTTGATTTATGATCTTACTTTCCACCTCGATCCTATTGGACTGGTACTCTTATTGTCGATCATTTAAAGCTACAAAGATTCTTCCCATATCTTCAACTGTTGTAGCTTCTTGTATGTTGTGAATAGTCTTCACTCTATATTTTATGTGTGGGCAATCCTTGAACAGGTGATCTTCCTTGCATCCCCAACATTGGATTGGTGGTCTTCCCCCTTTTCCCAAGGAATCTTCCTTCTTTGAATCTCCCTTAGCATACTGATCTTGATGATTTCTATTAGGCTCATTCCTATTGAAGGGAGGTTTGAATCCTTTCCTCCTCTGATCGGACTTCGCATTTTTCTTGTCCTTCCAAGATTTCTACAGGGATTCTCTTCCCTGGCCTTGCTCATACAGGTATTTAGCCTTCCTGATGGCCTTCGTCAAGGTCTTGGGTTCATCATACTTGATCTTTTCCTTATAAAAGGTTGGCAGTCCACTTAGAAATCTTTGTATTTTCACTTTCTCATCACCAATGAACCTGACATACTTCAACAATCCTAAGAACTTCTTCTCCTATTCTGCCATAGTCATGCTTCCCAATCGGAGTTCAAAGAACTCCTGCATTTTCTTGTCATAGAAATGCTTTGAGAGGTACTCCTTGTGGAAGTACTTCTTGAACTACTTTCAAGTGATTCTACTTTCATTAACATGTTCCACTTGCTTCAGTTGGTCCCACCACATTGCATCTTTCCCATGTAAATTGTAGGTGGCAATCTTGGCTTCCAGGTTGGACGAGTCATCATGCAACTGAAAATATCTCATGAGCCCAAGAAACCATGCTTCAGCATCATATTCCCTTTCTCTTTCACCCTCAAAGGAAGGCGGCTTGAGCTTCCTCAGCTCTCCTTGCAAACTATCTACCTCTTGTTTCCTTCTTTGGTGTCTGACAGGAGACACCTCTGGACTGCTTACGGGATCTTCCGATGCATAAAAATTTCTTTCTGAGTAAGGAGGTGAGTGGTGTCCATGAGATCTGCTAGCACTTATGGAATAACCAGCTCTTCCACCATCATCCCTTCTTTCATGGCACCTGCCTTCTTCCTCTTGTCTTGAGTTTGATCCCTTCTTCGTTTGTCTCTACAATTGATTTAATCTCTGCAACACTTGAGCATTTATCTGACTTTTCTCTCTCATCAGTCTTTCGTTGTCTTCTTTGTAGCTCTGCACTTCCATCTTCAGGCTTCTTACCGTTTCTATTAACGTTTCCTGATGTCCTTTTCCCTTGCGTCCATTGGACGTTGTCTCTGCATTACCAACTCTGGTATTCTGGCCTTCGACCTCCTTATCATGACTGGAGGCTCCCTCGCCTTCTTCCATTTCCTCAATACGCATCCTGAGCTGATGTGCTTAAGCCCCTTAATTCTGCAAAATGTGCAAGCAACCATTTTGTTATAATTACGCATATGATAAACAAAATTGTCAACAATGCTATATTTCCTTTTTCTTCTTAATGCATACCCCCTTCTCTCCTAAGGTTGCGTGACTTATCAGTCAAGGGTCTTTAATCCTGAGCTGAATTGGCTCTCTAAAACCTTGATGGTTTCGCTTTGTATCTAAACACGGGCCCTTCTGGATTTTCAGGCGTAGGTCTGATGGCCCCCGCGACCTTCTCCTTCGCCCTTGAGAAAATCTCAGAGTTGACGCTAACTCCTTTTCTCTTGGCCCCTCCTTAGATGTGACCTTAGGCGGTGACCTCACGCAAATGCGCAATTGCAGCCACGCTCAAATGTGGTTTGGAACCAAACTAATTTTCTCCCCGCAATTCACCTCAAGCCACCATGTGTCCTTTTGCCAAAACTGGGGTCTCGATTGTGGCCCACCCTTGGCTTCATAAAGCCCGAGCACCTCATGTCCCCGCAATGTGAGGTGATCGTTGATATCACGATCTTGACGGTGCTTCTAAACGGACGGCCGAGATCTACCTCTTGAGAACCAACAGTTTCGATTTACCTCTCCCAGATTGATGGTTGTGGTCATTTCGGAATTTCGAACTTCAGAATTCTCAAGTCTCAAACTTTACTTCCTTCGAAATACATGGGATTATACCATGTGTCCTTTTGAATTGGATGGTGGGGAATTACTTCGGACAATCCGACGATTGTCGTTTACTTCGGGTCCTTACTCGGAATCCACAACTTCATGCGACATGTTCTCCTGATCTGACGGTTCAGGTCTACTTCTGACGATCCGACAGTCGACGTTTACTTCGGGTCTCTGGCTCTCCGGGCTTCGAGAGTTTCAACTCTCAACTGAAAACTCTCGGAGTAATTTCTTTGGAGTCCACGATCCGTCGCCACGTAGCGAAATATTGTAAGCGGACACGTGGTCCAATCAGGAGGGTGACACATGTCACATCCTAGCTGACATTTCAATCATCCACATGCTCAAAACTTACTAACATGTGGCGCACTACCCATGTGTCCACATCATCCCCGGTGACGTCCGCAAGACACGTCACTTCGGAAATTTTGGGGTCCACATCACCTCCTAGTGACGTCATCGTGCCCCACCCCTTCGGCTCTTCGGGCTTCGAGACTTCAAGAGTTTCCACACTAGCACACTTCCAACTCTCTCGAACTCTGATTTCTCAAACCATCCAAACTGCCGCCATGTGTCTCCCTTATCAAAGGGCCCATATTAACCCCAAACTTCGGGACTTCGGAAGTTACCGTTGCAAGGATCAACAACTGTCATTCCTTCGAACTTCGGAAAACTCAAACCTCAACGTTTTTCGAAATGTTTTTATCCGAAGATCGCGATCTACTGACGTGTGTCTCCCATGGATCGATGGCTATGATTTCTTTGGGTCTTCGTATTTCAGAAATCTCAACTTTCAACCTTCACTTTTCCCCGAAGTGCGCGGATTTATGCCGCGTGTCCTCCTGGATCGGAAGGTTGAGATTCACTTCGGCTCTCCGAGCTTCAGAAATATCAATTCTCAACTTCTCCTTGCTCGCTCTTTCCCGGAGTGCTTTCACCCGGACCACACGATCGGTTGACGTGTGTCCTCCTATGGATCGACGGTCCCCAACTACTTTGGTTATTCGGAGTTTCGATGATCAAGCACTAGCAAGTCACATCACTGCATGCCTTTCAATTTGTGGGGGCACGCATCGATGGTTTGGAGTAACCCACTTTTCGCCCCGCAATTCTCCTGATGCTAACATGTAACCCCTTGGTGAAACCATGGTTTGGATTGCGGGACCACCTTGGGAAATTATCTCCCATGCAACTTGGTTCCCCGCAATGCCTCTTGTCTGTTGATCTCACTCTCCAATGGGATCTGACGGTTGTGACCTTAACCCTTGCATCCTTTTCATCGGACGACCCATGTTCACCTGTCCTCCGATCCAACGATCCTAGATCTCTCCTAATCCTACAATGGCGATCGCTCCCGAATTCGAAGAGGGATGATCACGATCCTTTGAACCCCTTACAACAGGTCTCTGACGTTCTATCTCCTGTGTAGATTTTGCAACGCCATTCCTCCTGAGCTTTTCAAATTCACAGTCAGAATTCGATCTCGACCCTGAGACTCTGACCAACAGACTCAGCCCATATCGGCCCGGTGTTTCAATCAAAATATTTGATACCAATCTGTAACATCCCCAGCCACCCACAGGTCGGCGCATGCTACCTACAATCCCACCCTTGGACTTTGTACTCTTACCGATACCTTCTTTGATTAATAAAAACGCATAAGATAGAAGATTTAGCGACATGCACAACAATATCCAGCAAGCATGCATAATCTAATATTTAGTTATACGATAATTAAAATACACAGTGGAATACATTCATACACAAATAATAATATCACAACAGAGAGCACTTATCTTTATAAAAATGTGACAACAACTGGTTGTAGACCAAGGACGTTCCACCCAACCGTAGACACCACTGCTCCAAATCTCAACAGCAGTGTCACACCCGAGCCAGGGCTATGAATCCACAAGGACGGTTCCAGAGTGTACTTGAGTTCCCAAAACAGTCAGCTCTCAAGCTCTCATAGGTTTAAAAACACCCACAACAATTCAAGTACCCAACTCTCTTCTACCCAGCCTGTACCACCCAAGAGAATGGACCTCCACCCTTCTCTGCCACGCAGTCCCTTAGGCAGTCCTTCTCCTTTTTCCAGGACATCTAGCACAACTGGTCCAAAATCTCAATGTTGGAACTCTCAGGACTCGCAGTTGTGAGCAAAACATGGCATAGGCCAACGCATCTCAGACATGCAGGACCCAGGTCATGGTTGGATTGCACCAACGACCATTACAGCCAACTATCCCATGGCTAATTCTCAACAGTTCCTTTCCCTTTTCCAAGCCAAGAGGCAGGTGAGGATGGATCAATGGATGGGTAAGTGAGTGCATGGAAGGGCGTGAGGGAAAGAATGGTACGAAACGCGTAAGGGAAGGAGAAGACGAACCAATGACCATCAACCAACGACCACGGCCAACGACCAACCCCAAAATCAAACCAAGGATGGGTTTAAGTATTTTTACGGGGAATCAATAACCTTCTGGCCTTCCCCAAGAAGCTCACGTAATCGATCCCCTCCCTTAGGCAAAAAGGGTAATTAACATAGGAATAAATATTTATCCCCTCAAGCCCCCTCTCTTGTGGAATCATAGCCCCCTATAACTCTAGTCCTTGTCTGTCTAGTAGCCAATGATGTGTTTATTATTAATAATGATCAAAAAATTACATTTCTTGGGCATACTGGCCCTTTAATAATTGTTTGTGCATTCCGGCCTCTCAACATTGTAACAATACATTATTTAAAATGGGGGTTCAAAACCCAAGGTGTTACAATCAACCCTCCCATACTTAAGCTTGACAAATCGTGTATTGTCTTTGATATGTTAATTGTTTGATATGGTGATCTTTGATGCACATGCTTGGATGGATTATTTATTGATTGGATTAATTTATCATGATGTTATGACTTGAGATCCTTGGAGGGTGTGTTCATTTGTCTTTGCAGGACCTAGTTGGTGGACAGTTTTGAGAGAACAAGCCTAGCTTGGGCTTCTATGGGGCTACAAGCCCACGTGTTGGATGCCAGAGGCTTGCATGTCGGATGAGAGATATCAAACTTGGAAGGCCTCAAAGATGACTTGGACAACTTATCCTAGCCCCCACATGCCAAACATTTTTCCTAGGATAGGCAAAACATCACTTCTAGAGACATGATGTCACCTAGGGGGGTTATGGCTTGGTGGTGAGGTGCCACTCATTTACACATGGATGTTTGAGGAGGAGAAGGGTCTTCACCATTTATGAGTGCCTAGATGCTTGACACATGGCCTTTAGAGGCCCATCCATGCTTCTCCAGCACCAACGACTTCCTCAAAGTGGCAAAACGTCCCCTAAAGGGGTGACGTCCTCCTAAATTAGGGTTTAATTTGTGCAAAAGATGAAATTTTAAGTGAATTGTTTAATATTATTTTGTTAAGGGGGAAAGATTAGGGTTGTTGACCCTTAATCTTGTGTTTTACTCCTTAATTTGTGGACAAGCTATGTTAGCTAAATTTTTGTATAAATAGAGATCATAATATAACATAACTCTCCCTCTTGTGAGAGGCTTGGTCTGAAATTTTTGGCCTCCTTGGATATTTTATCTCTTTTGCACTTGTTTATGGCTATTTATATGAATGGTTGATGGAGGAGGCCTAGTGTTATCTTTGGATGATGCTTTCTAGCTCATGTGGTGAATTGTCTTAGCATTTCTCTTGATCTCGGTATGGTTTTTTCTCTCTTTCTATCATTTTATTCAAGTCAAGTATTGTTATGCTAGGAGCTAGGTGGGAAGTATAAGGACATACACCCTCACCATAGCCTTCATCATTCTATTTTCTTCATCTCATTGATTAAGGGTTTGTTAAGAGAAGTATAAGGCCATACACCCTCTTAGCTTAAACCTTGGCTTAGAGAAAATTGCCTTGGGAAGTAAAAGGGCTTACACACCCAAGGAGGTAGCTTCTCTAAGTTCCTTGTCACTCCATTAACCCAATAGTGATGGCACTATTCATTGATTTGTTGCATTGGAGAAATAAAATATTGCATTGGGAAACATGATTTTCGGTCATTTTTGCTTCTTGCAAAGTGGATTGTTTTCCTTGTGCCTTGGGCACCTCATAGCCACTAGGGCATCCCCATATAGGGGATACTTATTTCTGCTATTACAAAATTTCATCTTCAGCCATTAGGGTTGCAGAAACCCTAACTTACTTACTTTAATAACTCTCTTATCAACCATTGGTTTTTGCTCAAAGTTTGCACACTTACTCTCCTTGTCCTAGCGCACTTTTTGGCAAAGTTTGAGGAGATTTTGGTGGCTTATTTTCTTTCTATAATAAATTGAATTTTACAGACATAAGGCTGATATAATTTTCTGTAGACAAGTGTTTACAACAGCCTTATCTTTTATGCTAAGAGTATTGGTTTTTCATCTTGAGTGTAGCTAGTCGTTTACTAGTTTTTCTCTTGCATTTTCTACTTGATCATTAGAATTTATTGAGAAGCTTATAGTACCTTTTCCTTGCTGATATATATTGCTATATATTGCTTCAAATTAGGGACATCAATCTTGAATTGTTGATCCAACTAACATATACTATTGCAAAGTGTATTTTCTTGTGTCTCGGGCAGGTACAATCATCTGGATAAGTGTTATACCTGTGGGGCAACAATTTATTGACTTGCAAGGCATCTCTTTCCACCTTTCACTCCACTTATAATTGACCTATAGGAGCTTCATTTCCATCCATATTCATCTCCATCTCAATCCCCCTAGGGTCACTGGGATTGCCTCCCTAGAGTGACCTAGTCACCCTTGAAATGCAGGACCTACATCGAGGTGACATTGGGTGTAGGATTCCCAAGTTGTAGCACTTGTTATGTGGTTGGTTTGGGATTTTCCCAACCTACAACTTGTGCCATAACATTTTGACATTGTTTCCGGGGAGGATTTTAAATCCTCTTCTGAACCCTAACGACACGTTGGTAAGTTATCCCAAAGACTTTCCCTTAGCTTACCTAGCGACTCCACCCAAGGGACATTCATTTTCCACCCTTCTTGATGAGCTCACCTTTAATCTCATCTGGCGACTCCACCTTCCCACAACCCTTCTTTCCCCAAACTTTTTCCCCCTGGGAGGTTCAAGCCTTCTAAGGTTTACCAAAGAAGGCCTCCTTCAAGTCTCTCATTGCTAAAAAAAAAATCCATAAATCCCCTCCCCTTGATCCAATGGCTCACCCTTGGGCAAGAGACCTCTAAAAACCCCTTAACATGACCAATATCCAAGGTTACCCTAACAAGATGCCAACAGATGTCAACAAGTGGTTGCCAAAGTTCCCAGGAAACAATGTGATAATTTTCGAAAACCACATTTATGTCATGGGTCGAGATATGGACAATTCAAGTATTGATCATGAAGATGTGGCCATGAAACTATTTGCCTCATCATTCACTGAGGAAGCCCTTGATTGGTTCAAGGGACTCCCTCAGTTTAATAAAATAAAGAAAAAGGAGAATGAAGCGGTAAAGGAATTAATTTTGAGATTTGACTGGTTGTACAATCAAATTACAACATATTATCATCCTACAACAACATCAATTCGTCTCATTTACATGAATTCCTTTGAAGGGAAGTTCGGATACATTCTTAAAGATAAAAATCCCACATCATTGGCAGAAGCTAAATAATTCAGTTTCGACATTGAAGAGAATCTCCTTGATTCAAAAATAGAACATTTCTAGTATCCTCGTAACAAGACAGAATCAAGGACTCAGGTATCCAACAATAATGTTCTTGATGTGATTTCTCTCATGACTCAGAAGATAGACCAAATGAATACTCAGTTTGTTCAGGTGCAAAATTAGATTATGAACCATATGACTATAGTGGAAAGAAGTCAATATGCTCCTAGACCTCAGTTTGTCAGGCAACAAAGAGATGCCACTGGTTGGAAACCAAGACCTCAACAAGAGGCAAAGGCCCCAAATACTTTGAAACCTGTTGGGACAGTTGATGTAGAAGCTTGGTGCCTCCCATGCCAAGAACCCCACAGGGAAGATGAATGCCCCCGAAAAGATGAAGATTATCATGATGATATAAACTTCATGATTTGCAATCTCAATGATGAACAAGTTATACAAGAGTAGATCAATGAAACCATAAGAATAGGAGAAAGAGAAGGGAGAACCTATGCCTTAAATAAACTGGCAGATGATCAGAAGAAGGAACTAAGGATGAGGGAAATTCTAACCTACAAAAGAAAGAATGATTCATCTCGTCCATTACATCCTGATACTCCTCTTCCAACAATAGAAAAGGTGGCTCCACCACCAGTATGTGATTTGCCTCCTAATCCAACTCTTGTAGATGACCTTCAGTTGAATATCGATGTTGCAAACATGTTTGGAAAACAGAATATGACGGTCCCAATGACATAGATGTGTAAAATCCCTTTCGTAAAAAGGGAATTCTTAAGGATATTACAAGTTCTAGCTGAGAAAGAGGATCCTCCCATCATATTAAACACTATGTACCTCGATTGGCCAAAAGACAAGAACCCTCCTTTCTATCTCTCATTAGGCATGAACAACCTCCTCTTGAATAACTGCATGCTTGATTCAGGGGCCCCAACAAATGTCATATCTTTGAAGGTAATGAAATAGCTTGGTTTAAAGACAACCCAACCTTATGGAAATGTTTGTGGTATTGATTCAAGAAGAGTTAAGGTCTTGGGAGTATGTGAAGACATTGAGGTATTTTTGATAGATTTTCCACATATCAACGTTCTCATGGATATATTGGTGATCGATGTCCCTGATGCCTAGGGGATGCTCTTGTCAAGGACCTAGTCCTTGGAATTTTTAGGTTTCCTTAGTATGAACCTTACACATGCATATATTCCCATCTATGATGGCACGTATGAGATTTTGCATAACAGGGAAAAGAAAGACACACATGTGATGAATCTTAGGGGGGAAACTATGTCAGTGAACACTACCATGATATACCTCCCCATATTTTTTAGTATGATCTATTTGAGTTACCCTTCATGCAGGAAGACGCAGTAGAGATGTTTCTCCCATGGATAGATAAAAAAAAGGTTGCACAATACCATAAGAAAGAACCAGAATCTATTCATATTATACAAAGGGAAGATGAGAAAAATGAAGAATTCATCTAAGATATAGCCCACACAGAGCCTACACACAATGAGAATACACCTTGAATCATTTTCAATGAAGGAAGCCTTGTGCTCATGTGGGACAAAATAAATGGCAAGCCCATATAAGAACATAAATACAACAATTCTCGACTTGGTCCTTACATCATCAGGAAGAAGTCTGACAAAGAAAGGTATTATCTGACAACATTAGACAGGAGAAAGATGCCACTACCAGTAGATGGGTCTCTTCTCTGACCTCACATCTAGGTCACATGACTTCTTCAGGGCCCGTGCCCCAGGTAAGTAGGTAAGTCATCTTGATTCCCTACATTTGCATCTTGATTTCTCATACTAGTTTAGATGCATTTCATTTCCATGTTTCTCTACTTGCCTATTGACTTCATGCTTAGTTTAGAATTTATTGAAAAAATGTCAAAACTTTCTTTTTCTAACTTACTTGGTTTGGATTATGATCATATGAGAAAAAGGATGAGTAGGCCATCCTGCACTTGACAGTTTGATGTTTACTTGTAGGCACAGGTCTACTAGGAGATGTTGCAGTTCTCATGCACTCTATGGCGAGCATGTGTCCCCAAGTAGGAGCCAGATGTTATCCCCATTTTGTGGATAACTAAGGAGATGATGTCTTGAGGCCCTCAGGTTGCAGATATGGAGTGTCGAGAGACTAAATGACCAGTAGTACCCTTTGTACAGATAGAAAACCCATTCACCACCACAGATGGTCACAGGTCTACAGATGGCATCCACCACACTAGTTGGCTTCTGGAAGGCAATGGGCCTTGCCCCATGAGGTACAAGTCAGTATTATGGTGAGCATCATTTCAATATCTAAGCCATTTGATTATGTTGTATCTTGTATTGCTCTAGATTTCATGATATGTGCTTGGACATTATGCCTTTTGTCGTGCTTCACCTTGGTAGTTGGCATTGTACCCTAGTAAGTGGTCTTCTTTGGGAATGGGTTTGCTACTGGGAAATCCATTAAAGAGCCATTGTACCGTTCCCGACCATACTTACCATTTTCCATCATTATTCCCCTCCATTTCCTTATCTCTTGGGATTTTACGGTGTATTGACCCAAGAAGGGGTTGTCCATCATTTTATGGGAAGAAGGGAATAAAGTCCCAAAGGGGTTGGTGTTGGGTAAAAAATAAAAGCCTTCTATAAACCTTCCAGATGCTTCACCAAGGGATCACCCAAGAAAGCAATGAAACTCTTATCTTTGAATAAAAGAGGACCCACAATATAATAAAAGATGCTTAAAAGGTTAGTTGAAGGATAGGAGGTCTCATCACAAGCTGACCTATCATGTCCATGGATATCTAGTGGTATGCATTGTCATCATCTGGTCACAAAACCAGGGCAGTGACTCTTAGTTGCATGACTGAGAGAAAGGGGGTCTCATCACAAGCCAGCCTTCTCATTTCCATTAGGTATTTGTGGGTGACATTGACACCACGCCAGGGCAGTGACCTTCAATCTCTCCTTATTCTATTATGAAATAAAATATAAAGAAAGAAAGATAAAAGGAAAATGATGGGCTTGGAAAAAGTGCATTGCAGATGAAGGTACCACACACCCTCTACAAAGGCACTCATGAACGAGACACTATGACCCCTAGTATGTCATGAGCCATATGCCCATTGAGTCTTGACCCCATCCACCTCATACACTTTATATGGTTTAGAAAGGGACCTCTTGGAAACTCTCCTTGACCTAGGGCAAGACCTACCCAATAGGACACCTCGTCAACCCTCCCATACTTAAGCTTGACAAGTCCCATAATGTCTTTGAGTTGTTAATTGTTTGATATGGTGATCTTTGATGCACATGCTTGGATGGCTTATTTATTGATTGGATTAACTTATCATGATGTTATGACTTGAGATCCTTAGAGTGCATGTTCATTGGTCTTTATAGGACCTATCTGGTGGATAGTTTTGAGAGAAAAATCCTAGTGTGGGCTTCTATGGGGCTACAATCCCATAGGTTGGATGTCAGGGGCCCGCATGTCGAATGAGAGATATCAAACTTGGAAGGCCTCAAAGATGACTTGGAAAACATAGCCTAGCCCCCACATGCTAAACGCTTTGCCTAGGAGAGGAAAAACGTCACTTCTAGAGGCATGACGTCACCTAGGTGGGTTAGGGCTTGGTGGTGAGGTGCCACTCATTTACACATGGACATTTGAGGAGGAGAAGGGTTGTCATCATGTATGAGTTCCTAGATGCTTGACACATGGCCTTTGGAATCCCATCCACGCTTCTCCAACTCCAACGACTTCCTCAAAGTGGAAAAACATCCCCTAAAGGGGTGTCATCCTCTTAAATTAGGGTTTAATTTGTGCAAACGATGAAATTTTAAGTGAATTGTTTAATATTACTTTGTTAAGTGGGAAAGATTAGGGTTGTTGACCCCTAATCTTTTCCTTTACTCCTTAATTTGTGGAAAAGCTATGTTAGCTAAATTTTGTATAAATATAGATCATAAGATCTCATTTTAAACATAACTCTCCCTCTTGTGAGAGGCTTGGTCGGAAATTTTCAGACTCCTTGGATCTTTTATCTCTTGTGTAGTTTATGGCTATGTTTATGAATGGTTGATGGAGGAGGCCTAGCGCTATCTTTGGATGATGCTTTCTAGCTCATGTGGTGAATTGTCTTATCATTTCTCTTGATCTTGTTATGTTTTTTTCTCTCTTGCTATCATTTTATTCAAGTCAAGTATTGTTATGCTAGGAGCTAGGTGGGAAGTATAAGGGCATACATCCCCATCGTAGCCTTCATCATTATGTTTGCTTCATCTCATTGATTAAGGGTTTGCTAAGAGAAGTATAAGGGCATACACCCTCTTAGCTTAAACCCTAGTTCAGAGAAAATTTCCTTGGGAAGTAAAAGGGCTTACACCCCCAAGGAGGTAGCTTCTCTAATCTCGTTGTGACTCCATTAACCCAATAGTAAAGGCACTAGTCATTGATTTGTTGCATTGGAAAAATAAAATATTGCATTGGGAAACGTGATTTTCGGTCATTTTTACTTCTTGCAAAGTGGATTGTTTTCCTTGTGCCTTGGTCACCTCATAGCCACTAGGGTGTCCCCATCTAGGGGCTACTTATTGTTGTTGTTACAAAATTGTATCTTCAGCTATTAGGGCTGCAGAAACACTAACTTTCTTTAATAACTCTCTTATCAACCATTGGTTTTTGCTCAAAGTTTGCACACTTACTCTCCTTGTCCTAGTGCACTTTTTGGCAAAGTTTGAGGAGATTTCAGTGCCTAGTTTTCTTGTTGTAATAAATTGAATTTTGCATCCATAAGGCTGATATAATTTGCTGCAAACATGTGTTTACAACAACCTTATCTTTTATGCTAAGAGTATTGGTTTTTCATCTTGAGTTTAGCTAGTCATTTACTAGTTTTTCTCTTGCATTTTCTACTTGATCTTTAGTATTTATTGAGAAGCTTATAGTACCTTTTCCTTGTTGATATATAGTGTTATCTATTGCTGAAAATTAGGGACAGGAAGCTTAACTTGTTGATCCAACTAACATATTGTAAGCTTAAAACCTGTGAAGTAAAGCAATGCATATAGATTCTTAAGTAAAACAAAATTTAATCAATGGCTCATTCACATAGTACACAAAGATATTATATCGGAAACCCTCAACTGGGAAAACCTTTCTTATATTTATTATATCGAATTTCTCCATTCACTATACAATATATACAATGTTTTTAGGTATTCCGTAGATACCAAAACCCTAATCCCTAAAATCGGGATTATTTTTAGTAAACCGCTAAAAATAGCAAAAACTGCCCAAA
>ML810805.1:112976-126680 GCA_009831015.1 Picea engelmannii | reverse complement strand
AGCACCAACTCAATGTGAGGCTGCTACCTCTCTTTTACAAGCTGCAACTTGTTTGAGAGCACCAACTCTCTGGTTTCTCTAGCACCCACTAGAAGGAAGCACCAACTCCCTGAATATTCCAGCACCAACTGGATGGAAGCACCAACTTCCGGTTACACAGGCTCCAACCTGCATAACAGAGAACTCTTGTTCTCCCTAACACCACCCTGCCACCCTAGTTTCTCTGGCTACAACCAGATGGAAGCTACAACTTCCTGTGTTCAAGCTCCCACTTGAACCTCTGAGGACAACAGTCCTCCCGAGCACTTCCCAACCACCCTTAAATATGAAATAATGAATACACAGACAACTTATGCAGATACATCACTTCTTACCATTTTTACTTTGTTCTGTAAATATGATCTTCAACAAATTGTTCTGCAATTCGTCTCTTCCTCAACAGGTCTTCTCTGCATCACATTCTTCTGTCATTCTGCTCTTCATCTGCTCTACCTGTCATTCTGCTTTGTTTCACCTTTACATTTCATTTCATTCTGTATATCTATTGAAATTTCATGCTCAACATCTTCTCCTTTCTCCTTTCTCACTGTTTCGTTCTTTTTCCATTCAGAACAACCAACCCAACACAGTTTGTTTCGTCTCCTTTTATGCACGCGGGCACAACGGTTCAACTTCCAAACTCCTTTGGCAAACTGACGACAACTGTCCAGCCAACCGAAACGCCAACGATCGACAACTAATTTGCAATCATGAGTTTTACTAACAGATGTGTAACTGAAAATGTTAAGTGTGCATGGAAGGACAGTAACCCTTCGATCACATTCAAATCTTATCCTCACTGTTGGATATTCTTCATTATTCTTGCCTTTTAAATCAGGTTTTGACACTTTCAGTGTCGAGATGCACATGTACTTGTAACCCTCGATTCTCCGATCCCCGATGTGCTCCTTTCCCGAGCTTTAGCCCCTTCCGGCTACACAATGGTCCATGTGACTAGCTATCATGTGACTGCCACCATACCTCTCGTCGGGGTTTTGGGGTTTACAATGATAATGTGCATACGCCCCTTGGACCCGCGATATGTCGATTCTCGACTTCCTTTGTACTCCTTACAGCTGTCCTCCACTGACTCCTGGGTGGCCCACAGTCTATATGCCTTATCGGGAAATCGCGTATCACGATTTCGCGATGTTTGATGTTCAATGTTCTTGTCAATACCAAAACCCGATCGTCCAAATCCCGACGCTTCGTTACGATGACAGCTGGCCTCCACTACGCCTCCGTCCTCCTGCTCTGCTTTGCTGACAGATGGCCCCCACTCATCGGGATTTCGCGGATCGCGATTCTGACTTGCACAAAACTCTTGTCAACGGGATCCCCGATTTCCCGATGAACAAAATGTTGACGGCGCCTTGATCTTCGACACCTGTCCCTCAGATGGACGGTCCCGATCCCTCCGGGATTTTGAGACTTTCGATGTCAAGTGACTTTGTCATTTCAAAGTCCCGATCGCCGATGCCTCTGCTGACGTCACACGTGGTTTGACACGTGTTAGATCCTGCCACGTGTCACTCTGATTCATGACTTACATGTGCCTGAAGTGTTGAATCTGCCTGACACCTGTCATTCTCTGGTTGTGCCACGTGTCCCTAGCTGACGTGGTCTGTTGTCGTGAGTTGGATCAACGGTCTAGATCACATGTTGCTTTAACGGCTACGATCAAATCGCGAAATCGCATATCGTGATTTCGGAGTTTTCGATATCAAGTGAATTGGACATTATAAAATCCCGATCCCCGATTCTCCGATGAAGAAAATCAACGGTCCATATCTCATGCTTTCTTTAATGGCTAAGATCAAATCGTGATTTCAGAGTTTTCATTGTAATTGTGCACGAGACTCATGAAACTCCGATTCCCGATTCTCTGATGAAGCCTCTCCTCTTGTTCAGGGGAACTTATCCTCCGTGCAACTTCCGCAGATCCGACGACTGTCGGCAACTCTGCACCAAATCTAACGGCTCTCACTGCGTGCACTCACTGCTTTCGATCATTCACCTCTCTGAACTTGTCTTGTGTTTGCCTGTCATCTTCAATGTTGTACTTTCCATCAATGACAAGCTTACGCTGCCTGTTCACCGAATTTGCCAACAAAATTTTGGTACCACATCATAGGTGATTGCTTCAGACCATATAATGACTTCTTTAGCTTACAAACCAGCTCTTTCTTTCCCTTCACTACAAAGCCTTTTGGTTGCTTCATGTAGATTTCTTCTTCCAGCTCCCCATGTAGGAATGTTGTCTTCACATCCATCTGTTCCACTTCCAGATCAAAAGCAGCATCAATAGACAAAAGAAATCTAATAGAAGTTAACTTAGCAACAGGAGAAAAAATCTCACCAAAGTCAATTCCCTCTACCTGGGAATAACCTTTTGCTACTAACCGAGCTTTGTATTTCTCCACTTTACCTTGTGGATTAAACTTCTTCTTAAACAACCATTTGCTACCAACAAATTTTCTTCCAGTTGACAACTCAACTATATCCCATGCCTCATTCTTATCCAAGGCATCCATTTCTTCAACCATGGCCTTCTTCCAGAGTTTACTATCCTCTGAATTCACTGCTTCCCTAACAGTTCTGGGATCATCATCAGTAATAGATAAAGCAAAATTGGAACGAAAATTAGGTGGATTATACCTTTCTGGTTTCCTTCTATCTCTCACTGATCTCCTCAATACTGGGGTATGAGGTTTTTCTTCTTCTTATTTTGCTTCCTCTTCTTCAGATGATTCAGATTTTGCATCATCCAACTCAAGCTCTATTTTCTCAGGTTCGTCTTGCGTTGGTAGGAATTCCTGTTTGGACACATCTTTTACCTCTCTGAAAACAACATCTCGATTGTAAACAATTTTCTTGGTTTCTGGGTTCCAAATCTTATAACCTTTCACACCATCTTTATAACCAATAAAGATACACTTTTCAGCCTTTGTATCCAACTTACTTCTATTTTCCTTTGGAACATGTACATAAGCATCACAACCAAAGACTCTAAGATGTTGAAGAGAGGGTTTCTTTCTAGACCATATCTCATGTGGAGTTTTATCATCCAACGTTGATGAAGGTGATCGATTGATCAGGTAACATGGTGTACCCACTGCCTCTGCCCAGAATTCTTGTCCTGGCCCGGCATCGCTAAGCATGCTCCTTGTTTTTTCCATCAGTGTCATGTTCATCCTTTCTGCAACTCCATTATGTTGAGGAGTGTATGGAGTAGTATTTTTCCTTGCTATACCACATTTCTTACAGAATTCTTCGAATTCATTTCCGCAGAATTCTCCACCATTATTTGTTCTCAATACCTTTATTTTCTTCTCTGTCTAATTTTCTACCAGAGCCTTAAACTCTTTAAATTTATCAAATACCTTAGATTTCTTTCTAAGAAAATAAATCCATGTTTTCCTTGAAAAATCATCTATGAATGAAACATAATACATAGATTTACCTAGGGATGGAATAGGAACAGGTCCAAACACATCACTGTGTATCAACTCTAAGATCCCCTTTGCTCTTGTAGCACCAAATGGGAATCTTACTCGATTTTGTTTACCATATATGCAATGTTCACAGAAATCAAAATCCAGAGTGCAATTAGACATACCTTCAACCATACCTTTACCGTGTAGTGTTCTAAGGCCCTTTTCTCCAATATGTCTCAGTCTTTGATGCCACAGCATGGTCTTCTTTCCAAGGACAATATTGGTCTCGTCTTCTTTATTTCTCTGTTCAGGGACAACATAACTGTTACACCCATTAGTATAAGTGCTTCCCGACAACTTGTACAGAGTTCCACACCGAAATCCCCTCATCAACACCATTGCTCCTCGTACCATCTTACAAGTGTTCTAGAACCACTCCCTGTGAGGAGTCATATGGTATGACGCACCTGAGTCGATCAACCATACATCACGGTCTGCATGTGTACTTGTAGATGCCAGGTAAACATCACCTCCTTCTTCAATGTAGGTTTTCGCCTCTGTGGAAGAGGTACTATCAGATCCCTTTGGTTTTTCAACCTTCTTAGACTTGCAATCTTTCTTATAATGCCCTATTTTACCACACTTCCAGCATTTCCTCAAAGATTTTCCTGGAGACTTTGATCTACCTGTAGATTTAGATCTCCACCCCGAAGGCTTTCCAGGGTTCCTGTCTTGGGTACGACCTCTTACAAATAAAGCATTTGTGCTATGACTATCCATGTTTTTCCGCCTCATCTCTTTAGATAACAAGGATGAAACTACATTCTCATACTTCAATGTAGATTGAGTGGTACTACCAATTGCTACAACTAGATTATCCCAAGAGTCTGGCAAAGAACATAACAAAGTAATACACTTATCTTCTTTCGCAATCGTAATATTAATAGAGACAAGTTGAATTACCAGAGTATTAAAGGCAGTTAGATGTTATGTCACAGAATCTCCATCTTCCATCCTAAGATGATACAACTTCTTTCAAAGAAACAACTTGTTTACCAGGGACTTTGATTGATACAAATTCCCCAACTTATCCCATAGTTCCTTGGTTGTAGATTCTCCCGAGACATTCAACAAAATCGAATCTGTGAGGCAGAGTCGAATAGTACTCCTTGCTCTTATGTCCAACTTCTCTCAAGATTCCTTCGACATACCAGTAGGTGGTGTGCTAGTAGTTTGTGTACTGGTAGGTTGTGTACCAGTAGCCTATGTGCTAGTAGACGGTGTACTAGTAGGCTGTGTACTAGGATCCATAGCGATCCATTTTTCTTTGTCTACAAGAAGGTCATCCATCTTCAGCTTCCATAGCTCAAAGTTTTTACCATTGAACTTCTCTATCTCGACTCTAGAAGAACTCGCCATTCCTCTTTCTGCACTCAAATCACCACTGCAAAAGCTCCTTCTAAACCCAGTTTTATCACAGGCCCAAGATAAAATTGATCTATCAAGGTTGAGCCAAACCCTCAGCAACAAAGGTGTCCCTCTGAAGCCAAAAACAAGCTTTGATACCACATGTAAGTTTTAAACCTGTGAAGTAAGGAAATGCATATAGATTCTTAAGCAAAACAAAATTTAATCAATGGCTCATTCACATAGTACACATAGATATTATACCGGAAACCCTCAACCGGGATAACCTTTCTTATATTCATTATATCGAATTTCACCATTCACTATACAATATATACAATGTTTTTAGGTATTTCGTAGATACCGAAACCCTAATCCCTAAAACCAGGATTATTTTTAGTAAACCGCTAAAAATAGCAAAAACCGCCCAAAAACAAATTTTGGGGTGTTGCGCGTAACCGGGGGGGCATACCTGCCCCCCCTGGGACCCCCCTAGGAAAGCGTCTGGTGCACATGGCACAAACAAAGCACTAGTACAAAGGATCGTCAGTGCAGTTTTCATATCTGATGCGCCCACACACACACATGCAAAGAATATAACACATACCCAACACATATACTATTGCAAAGTGTCTTTTCTTGTGTCTCAGGCGGGTACAATCATCCGGAGAAGTGTTATACCTGTGGGGCAACAATTTCTTAACTTGCAAGGAAACTCTTTCCACCTTTCACTCCACTTAGTATTTACCTATAGGGGCTTCATTTCCATCCATATTCATCTCCATCTCAATCCCCCTAGGGTCACCGGGATTGCCTCCCTAGAGTGACCTATTCACCCTTGAAATGCGGGACCTACATTGAGGTGACATTGGATGTAGGATTCCCAAGTTGTAGCACGTGTTATGTGGTTAGGTCGGGCTTTTCCCAACCTACAACTTGTGCCATAACAGTCTCCCTAGAGCAGTATTTTTGTGACAAGAATTTCCAACCTCCTCTATTATCATATTGTCGTTGTACTACATATATGGTTGGGGGTTTCTTTCATGATAGTCACCCACCTTTCATATAGTATTGTTTTCAAACTTTGCTTGGTTTTATATTTTTTCAGTTTCATGTACAAAATCAACAAGCCTTTGGTTGGAAGTTAAGTTTTTCCTCTAGGCCTAGTTTCATCCCTTACCTTGTGCCCCCTTTTTCTATAGGCAATTGTAGGACTTCCCATAGGTTCCTTCTCATCCCTTCATCTCAACTTTATGGAGATAGCCTCGTAGCTAAGGATGAGGATATACCTTTGTCTGACTTTCTTGGTGTTGTTTTGGGATGGATAGGACAAGTTTATGGTGATACTTCTCGGCATGATTTAGTCCCTCCATCCCACCTCCATGAGCTAGAATTTATTATTTCCTATGATATGATGAATGTTCTAACTCGTTTTATTTTGTGCTTAACTTATCATTGTTTTGGTTTATGATGAAGCACAAAGGCAAGTGTTATGACATATTGCTAGGATGGTTTCATTGGTTATATGATTATACCTAGCATTCAATCAATAGGTAAGTACAAGTGAGTGTAGGTAGGTGGGAATTTGCATACATTGTATATACCATGCATATCATGATAGTGTAGCTTCAGTTGCATTTTCATATTGCTTTGTCTCACTTGTATATATTATATGCTCATGACCATATGCTAGATTAATTTTCTTTTTTATTTTTATCATATATGGATAAATGGTGATATCACCACCCTAGATGCACTAATATTTTTGTCTGAGTTTTAGCAGGAATGGGTCATACCATAGATGTTGAGTTTCTCATGTGCTCTACAGTGAGCACATGTCCCCAAGTAGGAGCCGGATGTTACCCCAAAAATAGGGGTAACTAAGGATATCATTTCTCGAGGCCCACAGGTTGTAGACATGGAGTGTCGAGAGCTAGATGGACAGAGCATAGCCCCGGAGGGCCCTTCTTTTCATTGATGCCTTCTGCACATCACCAGTAGTGGCGTCCACCACACCGGCCTGGTCCTAGAAGGAAATGGGTCTTGTTCCATGAGGCAATGAATCCAGGTATCATGGTAAGTGTCACTCTGCTATTAGAAGCAGTTGAACATATTGCAAAGAATCTTTCTTGATTTCAGAACGTTTGCTTGGAATTTATGTTTTTTTCCTTATTTAAACCTAGGGGGTGTCATTGTGTCCTAGTAAGTTGGTTACCCTTGGGAATAGGTTGATACTTGGTGGTTCCTTGAAGAGTCATTGTCCATTCCCTATCATACTTGTCACTTTCCATACTTCTTTCCCTCCATCTCCCCAGCCTTTTGGGATTTTTGGTTGTATTGACCCAAGAAGGGATTGTACCTTACCTCATGGGAATAAGGGGATAAAGGCCCGGAGGGTAAAAGTAGCTCACAAAAGATAAAATCCAATCATAAAACCTTTGAGATGCTTCACCCAAGGATCCCCGAGAAAGAAATGAAATGCTTCTCTGTAAGAAATGGGGGACCTACAAAATGAATGATAATGAATACTCAAGGTGTTAGTTGAGGGATAGGAGGTCTCATCACGAGTTGGTCTATCATGATCATAGGTATTTAGTGGTATGACATTACCATCATCTGGTCACCAAGACAGGGTAGTGGCTCTCAGTTGCATGATTGAGGGAAAGGGGGTCTCATCACGAGATAGCCTTCTCATTTCCGTGAGGTATTTTTGAATGACATTGTCGTATATGGACACCAAGCCATGACAATGGCCTCCAACTAATTCCTTGAAACATGAGAGAAACATGAAAGAAAAAAGAACAACAACGAACAAATGGGCTTGGAAAAATTGCATTGCGGACAAAGGACATCTCACCCTCTACAAAGGCACCCATAGGTAAGACAATACAAACCCTCATATGTTATGAACCCCATGCCCATAAGTTCACCCCACACCATCTCACATGCACACATGACTAGGATAGGTTCCACTTAGGAAACACCCTGGACCAAAGGAGTGATTGACCCAATAGGGCACCTTGAGACCCCTCCCACACCTAAATTTGACAAATTGTATAAGGTCCTTGAGCATTTGTTTGGTTTGAAAAGGGGGGTTTGATTCACATGTTCAGGTGGTTTGATTATTAGATGTGGCTTACTTTTTATGATACTTGTGACTCATGAACCCCTAGACAGCGTACATGTTTGTCTTTGCAGGACCTTTCCCGGTGGAATGGTATTCATGAGGAGATGATCAATTCGGACCTTCATGAGGGCTTGAAGCCCAAGGATGGATGCAGAGATCCCAGGCTTGGGGAAAGACAATGACAACCAATTTTCACAGTGAAGGAAGAGGATGTTTCCTTTGGAGGCACCTTGGCAGGACTAGACGACGAGGGGCCACCTTTCCCCACCTAGATGTTGGCTTTGAAGACCTTGAACACCACCCTAGTAGCCCCATGATGTCACCCAAGGCTAGGGTTTGACATTAAGAGATGTTGGGTTGCATTTTTTGCACGTGTGGCATGGAGGAGGGCCTTTGGAGGCCCAACGTTTTGCTAGATGACCTCAACTTCTCATGGAGGAGGCCTAACGCCACCCTAGGAAGGATGGAATCACCCTCTTTAGGGTTAATTTTGTGAAAAATGATTTAATTTTGAATTTTAAGAGAAAATTGACATGTAGGCTTTGTTTTGTGAAAAGACACAACTTTTGGGTAAATTAGCCACGATTTCCCATATAAATATGGCTAGCTAATTTCATTTTTTCATCGGAACTCACCTCTCAGAAGAGGGTGATTGAAATTGGTGCTCTATTTGGGGTACTTGGCTGAAATGTTGAGGCACACTTGCTTTGAGACTTGTTTGGATGCATTTTGGATCATTTCATGGTGGAATTTTGGAAAATCTAGGGTTTTTATGCTTGATTATTCTTGGTGAAGTAAGTAAATATACAATTTTCATTTCATGATAAATGTTTATGGTATATTTACTTGTTCATATTTAATATTATGAAATTGCTTTCTTAAAAACCCTAGGAGTAAGAAACATAAGGTGTTTCTTTCTTGCTCTTTGTTTTGTTAGTCTTTTCTAAGAAGATCTTGTCTAGACAAACTTATAGAGCACTAAAGTGCTATCACTTTAGAATATTTGTCTAGTTCTTATTGCATTAAATAGATTTCAAGAGTCTAAGGATAGGAGAAATCGCTAGGGCCTAGAAGTGCCTACACCCTAGTTGAACCTTCTCTTAAAGGCTTGGTACTTGAGGACTTAAGTTGTTACTCCTCAAGCTTCCACCTTTTCATCTCTTAGACAAGTATAATCATTGTTATTTCTTCAAGTTATTGTGTTGATATAACTGACTCCATAAACCCTAAAAGGCACTAGTTCTCACTTCTCTCTTGTTGGAAGATTGATCAAACACTCAAACCTTGTTCTCTCAAGCTTTTACTAACAATTACTAACACTAATTTAGCACAGAACACTAATTTTATTGTTTTTGTTATAGATGTTTGCTAAAGCCATCTAACTGCAGCAAATTTTATGCATACACTAAGCTAATCCATAGCTAACTTACTCAGAACTTGCTTATAACAATTGCAAAGGAATCTACTTGATATATGCTCAATTTTCATTGTTTTTTCTAGCAATTCTGAGCACTAATTCTTATGGTTGTTAATGTTAGCACTAGGAGTTTCTCTTATACTGCTAAAGAGAAAGCCTAATACCCATCAATATATTCCATAATTTGGTAAAAGTTTTATAGAATTTAAGCTCAAGTGAAACAAATATTCATGGAATTGTATATAAATATCAGCACAAAATCTCCACAAGGTATACACCAGCAAGCAAGGCTTGAATAACTTCAAATCTGTGTTTTTGAAACATAAATGAAAGATGGAAGACTAAAGAAACATGTAATACATGCATCAGACCATAGAAGGAAATTCTGAGACACATATAGCATAAATTTTCATCAAAAAGAACCTCCTAAATAATGAGAAATAAAGCTCTGATAACACTTGCACCAATAGATAACAACAAATCCTTTACTGCAACATTTGAACAAGTAATGGAGATGAATCATTCACCAACAATCCACATCAAAGAAAGATTGAATACAGAATATGGTAATAAGAAAAGAGATTGATCTTTGATTAACCAAGAGTATTGAATCTGATATATATAGTCATGGAAACTTTTCATAGTTAGCTGCAAAAACTAGTATAAGTTTCCCTATCTAGAATCACTCGAACCTCTCTCTTGATTCCTATCACCCATTAAATAGAAAATAACATACAAAATATGCTTAGGATGTCTAAACCCATATCTTCCATTGGATTATAGGCCTTGGAGATAGGTGACAACAATCAAAGAGACAAGGATCCAACAAATTGTTAATTTTCAGGAAGTTGTTGGAATTCATTAATAAATTTGTTTCCAATTCACTGTATGAGGTTTTAATGGAGATAAATATTAGGTGAAGGTGTCCTTTATCATCTAACTGATCTCTGAGAATTCATTTGAACCCTCCTTGACAGGTGGAAACCTCCAAACAAGGAAAATATCCAAAAACTATGCAAAACAGAGAGTTTGCAGCACCAGTTTGCAGTGCATTGGTGTTTTAATTTTATCTCTCAAATGTCAAACTGGGTCAGGCTGAATTTTGGTCAACAAGTAAACAAGGATATCATGCTCCTCCACAAAAAATTTCAGAAGACCCCACATCACCATTTTGGATTTATGATCAAATATTTAGAAGAATATGCTACAGGAAATGAGTTTGTAACACCTAACAGTGGCACTGTGAACTTTCCTGTAGGTAGTGTTTTCAACATTTCTCCCAAAAGACGAACTGGGTTAGGCTGAATTTTGGTCAACAAGTCAAAAAGGTTATGTTTCTTCTCCACACCAATTTTGGGAAAAACCCAGTTTGTATTCTTCTAGATATTATGAAAATAAGAGTGCGCTGCAAACTTTTCCAGTTTTAATTAGTTCGCATCGCCTTCAACAAGATGCACTGTGAACTTTTTGTAAGTGTCATTTTTTCCCTCTGACGATTGCAACTGATGCCAAAACATGCAAGAAGATTTTGAACCTTTGCCAACATCTCCTACAACCTCTGAGTCAAGAAGAATGTCCTCCAAGAGCAACAATAACCACGATTATAAGCATCATAAGGAAAAAATGTTTCTTAAGGTTTTGTTGGAAGTAAGGTTTATACTAGAACATTATTTGCAGAGTTTATGAAGTAACCTGAAGCTGGAATCATGGATGAAATCATGATGACAAGGTTGAAATAAGTCTTGAATAGCCATATTTCAAAGCAATTGTGCAAAACAGAGAGTTTGCAACACTAGTTCGATTTGCAGTAAATGGGTTTGTAGCAAATTTTTACATCATAAGACCTGGCATCAAATCCCACTCCTTTGTGCAAAAATAACAACTTGTCAGCACCTTAAAACTTCCATTATTGATCTATTCAGAAAGTTTGCGGCGCCTTTCACAAATGGTAATGAAAAGCCACAATGGTGAACCTCGGGAGATGTATGATGATACAATGGAACTGAAAGCTTAGAAAAGACCATTAGATACCATTTAGAAATCATAATCATAAAAGATTTGACACATTCCCTATTTGGAGTGTTGTGAACTTCCAGGAGAGTCTGCAACGCATCTGATTTATGAATTAACAAGACACTAGGTGGTTGGATGAATGTCTAAGACCCTTTCGACACTTGTTTGGCTGACAAAAACCAATGGTGTCCTCCAGTACATATCATGTGTTAACAATTACAATTTACTTTTGGTTTTTATAAACCGTCATCTAACTGTAATTTTGCTTCAGCAATCATATAATTGCATTGTATATCGTCTTTGGAGGCTTTACTATCATTTTTGTACATGAAATTTCCATATATATACTTTGTTGTTCTTGTTCTGGGCAACTACACAAATTACACGTTTTTGCCTCAATTTCTTAGACGTAGACTTTGTTGACTTTGGTGACCAGTGAGAGGGGGGGTATTTCTTGACATAACCTTAGCCTACCCATCCCTTTAGGCCACCAGGGACACCTCCCTTGGGTTGGACTTGTGTCCTTCCCTAAAAGAGGGGATTTCCTATTGAGGTGACAATGATAGGATATCCCATTGTTACGCCAATCTTCCTCACTTGCCTTGGGCTTTGGGAAAGTACAGATTGTGTGATAACAACGATCTACATCATTACTTGGTTTCATGTGAAATATTTCTATGCTTTCGAATTTCAAACATAGAAAACATAATAAATTGTGTAGCCTCAGAGTAAGGCCAAATAAAAACCTCAAAATATTTATTGGCTTAGAAAAATTCGCATGTATCCTCAAACAAACAAACATTGAAAAACTTTGCGTAAAGAATTGATACATACCTTTCTATGCAATCTCATAGGACAAAATGATATGGTTGTTACTAATAGTCCTAACACCCTCAAAGGTAGGAACTAATAAGATGTGAAAGGTGATTCTTGTTGCCACTCTACATTGTATTAGCATAGTTATGACATTTTCCACCATAGCACTATCAATATTGGAGAAAGTAATATGATTAATTCAACACCTTTGGAAAGAATATGTTAGTTCCCTTTAAAGAAGAGAAGATTTAAAACTATAAATGCATGAACTAACTAAAACACATTTTTTTTTTATTTTTTTTTGGGGGGGGTGTTGATAAATGTTAAAATAAATTGAAACTTTCAATTAGTGTGCACATGATAATCTGGTTAGTGCCAACCCTTTTTCATGTTGGATGAGAACACTTAGTGTCATCCCTTTTTCACGCTGGATGAGTTCCACCTGTTTTAGTGCGAACCCTTTTTCATGTTGGATGAGAACACTCAGTGCTAGCCATTTTTCATACTGGATGAGTTCCACCTGTCTCAGTGCCAACCATTTTTCATGTTAGATGAGAGCACTCCCTCTAAAGAGGGACCACACCAAGCTTGTCCCTGAAGTACTCAAACTTCGTCCTCGACAGTGTCTTGGTCAACACGTCTACAACCTGCTCCTCGATAGTCACATATTGGAGCCTCACTGCTCCCCTCTGCATCATATCTCTAATATAGTGATATTTGATCTCAATGTGCTTCGACCTATCATGGAACACCAAATTCTCTAACAACTTCATGCAACTATGGTTGTCACACCAAATGCAGGTCACCTCCAATTTGAGACCAAATAACTCAAACAACACCTTCTGAAGCTGCATTGCTTCTCTACATCTTGCACATGTTGCCACATATTCAGCCTCAGTCGTGTTGAGTGTGACACATGACTTCTCCCTGCTCAACCATGAGATCACAATGATCCCATACTGAAACAACATATGGAAGTACTCTTCTAATCCATTGCACTCATTTCCCTGTCAAAGTCTTTATGCTCCCTCTGAAGCTTGACTCCCTCTGAAGCTTGACTCCCTCTGAGGCTATATAGTCTTCGGAGTAATCTGATCCCTCTGCATGTGTTGACCTCCTCTTCTTCTTCATTACATGGATGTGCACAACTCTATGGATAGATAGTCTTGTTTCATGTTGCTTCATGTGACCGTCATTATGGCTCCTTCTCAAAGATATTCCTTGTGACCTGCCTGGAACAAGAAACAAGAACAACAAAAAGCATCTCCTAGAAGAGATCAAATTATTTTTTGCACAACTATATACAGTGATGTCGCAAATGATATGTCTTCTACTATGACCAACACGCATCCATCATATACTCGATGTCATACGGCTACCAACACACATCCATCATATACGGCTAACCATGTTGATTTTCTAGTGTTAAATTAGACAAGCACAATTTT
>ML810805.1:70078-106204 GCA_009831015.1 Picea engelmannii | reverse complement strand
AGTGATGTCGCAAATGATATGTCTTCTACTATGACCAACACGCATCCATCATATACTCGATGTCATACGGCTACCAACACACATCCATCATATACGGCTAACCATGTTGATTTTCTAGTGTTAAATTAGACAAGCACAATTTTCCGCAAGTGATAATTACTTCCAATGATATAGGATATTACTTTAGTAGGTTCTAGAACATCACTAAGTAGTTACACTCACAAAATTTCAACTACTTAGAAACTTTGATCTTTTCCTTAGATCACTTCCCATGTGTAAGAGAGAAAAAATATGTCTATTGTTGTGTCTTTCAAGTGTCTTTTTATAGTAATATTAAATTGATCCAAAGAGACACATCTCTTTGAAAATTAAATTTAAAATTAAATTTAATTTTCTTTCTTATAAATAGTTGGAGAATACCTCACATAACTACCCAAAGATTAATTTGGTTATAATCCATCAACATAGTGTTTGACTTTGTTAAATTGTTCCTCTATAATTTATGTGATTCTTTGCATAAATATAGGTAGAAGTAAATCTAGAGTACATTCCTCATATTTAGGTAATTAAACATTTTTACTAGAAATTATTGTCCACCATAATTTATGGAAACCTTTCTATAATTTAGTTAGGAGTAAAAAGTAAATTTAACACTCCCAACACTTTGGGCCCTCCTCTGAGGGAGTGAATCTCAGTCACGCTTTGATACCATGTTAAGTTTGCATAAGAGATGATATTGTATATTTTTTTATTACAATGATATGTATTTGTATTCCATATATATAGAATATATGGTGACCATCATTTCAAAGATATATTCCTTGAATAATAAATATATATGGAACACTCATCATAAATAATTATTTATGATATATTTTTATACTTTATATAAATATATT
The DNA here is from genome assembly GCA_009831015.1 of Picea engelmannii. Lineage (NCBI taxonomy): Eukaryota > Viridiplantae > Streptophyta > Pinopsida > Pinales > Pinaceae > Picea > Picea engelmannii. Next base: position 105,305 of record ML810805.1, on the reverse strand, counting down.
ATTATATTAATAATATTATTTAATAATTAATAATCATATTATTAAACTCACTTTATATACCATTTGACCACACCTTGCTTGAAATATTTAAAGATTTTCAAGTTTATCATTTGATTGGATTTTTTTACACATTGGATAGATGCAATGCATGTTTCTTTTTTATTCATCTAAATTTAGACTTGTTACTTATATTTAGTTTGACAATAATTGAAAACTACACATTTTACATTAATGTTCTTTTGATAGATTTATTGTTATTTGTGTTGTGCTAATATTATAGCACAAACAGGTATAATTCAACCTCAATAGCTATGGCATGTGTGAAATCAATGAGATACCTCTCTTCTTACTTCACAAACAAGTTAGTAATGTTCATAGATTTGTGTGCTAAAATAAAAACATGTAATTAACCCAATGAAATGCTAATTATTATAGCTAGTGCACTAACCATGAATAAATAAGATTAATCATATTAGAACATTAGAACAAAATATGTCTAATTGTAAATAAGCTAATAAATATCTTTGTTTCAAAATTTTAGATATATAAAAGTAGATAAGTACTTCAACTCAATTTCAATCTACTTATGTAATTAGGGATATATAGCTAACTACATCTACATGCTACACAACTTACACCCACCAAATCAACCCGGAGCTAGTGTACTACTCTGAAAACTACATTATTTTATAATAAACTTTATTACATATATGCATGAGAGAAATATAGTGTACTGCTATGAAAATTGCATTCTTTTACAATAAACTTTATTACATATATGCATGAGAGAAATATAGTTAAATATAAAAACGTATTTATCATGATATAGCCATATACATGTAGAAAATAGGGGTGCATTGGGATTCCTTCCAAAACATTTTCTTTGCCACCAACACTATCCAAATCTAAGAGTTTACGTTGTACTAAGGTATGATGGGATACATATTATTTGGATATAGTAGAAGAAACTATTGAAGTTTAATGAACTTAATTGCTAAAATAAACTTGTACTTGAATTGGAAGTTGTGGAACTAATGATAGCAAAACTAAACTAAATGTTATTCAATTAGAAGTTGTAGAGATAATTTTACTAAAACGAAAGTTATTGAACTTGATGTTATAGAGATGATGCAATGCATTTTAGTTTATTGTAATCAATGTGCATGGCATCATATATGTTCATCTTATAATAGGGTTAGTGTGGACTGACATGAGGTGCATGCACACGTCATTTATAGCTTAGCAAAAACTATACAACTCTGGAGATGGCTTATGAAAAAAGATGATCTCTTCATGATATTTCTTTAAAACGTGTGGTTAAGTTTTATTAGGGATGAACATTGGAAACCTAGTTTATCTTCAAGTGACTTTGACATGAATGGTGTTGTTAGGACTATCTAATTAAAATGATCTATTTGATAACTATACCATCCTCGTGGCATATGTGACATGAGAATGTTTGCTTGATTCATTGGTGTTGGGGAGATGATAGGGAGATAACACTAGAATGATACATATATTCATTATCTCACTAATTGTCAAAGAGATCGTTGCAACTTAATGAGCTTGAGGGGTCGGAGGGTGGTTCTCTTGGGAGAGTTCAACATAGCTAGTAAATAATTTAGGGTTATATTCAATAGATGAGATGTATGTTGTGTACCACTAAAGTTGTTATATTGGTGTGAAGGCTAAATGATTATGGATCAAATTATATGTGTGGTGTATCTTACAAAGCATGACAACCCATTTGGCATGGAACACATCAAGTTGGATTTTCAAATAATTATTTCGTATTGGAAAAAGAGGTAGGTGGAGTAGTTGCCAATGACTTGGAATCCTATCAAAATATTATCGACTTGAGTTGTTCATGTGTCTCTTTATATGAGCCAAATATCCAAGGTATTTTGTGTTGTGGTTAAGATCATGTGTGACCATGAGATATAGGTTGTCTTTCAAAGTGTGCATATGTTATGTTAATTGTTCTAGTCATCCATGTGTCTATTGGCATTGGTTTTAAAAGGAGGCAACTAAATCTTAGAGAGAAGTGTGGAACTCATTCACGACTACTACTTTGTGCAAAATTTATCTAATCCCTATCTTGTAATTGTTGAGCATGTATCAAGTAGAGGATTTGAGTGGTTGAATTCCTTGAGCTACGTGGCTTATGTAGCTTGTGGGGAATTTTCTTTGTCCTATAATCCAATTGACAAGGCCTATTTATTGACCCAAATTCCATCAACTTGTATCTCAAAATCCTTAAATCATGCATACAAATGTTGTAGTTGGGTTTTATCTTCAACATGGTCTTCTTCCATGTTAACCAATTCATCACTTTTTTGGATCAATTCTCTTTCCATGTCTTCCAACTTTTCTAACTACATCACTATCCACATTAACTAGGAACGATCTTTGGCTAGTGCTAAATTGGTCACTACAAGAAGAGATCCCTCTAATTCAGGGAGGCATTTCTCTATGATGGGAGTATCTTATTCATCCATGCAGTTCTTGAGTGTAGCATTTTCAATTTCTAACCCATCACATTTATTTAACAAAACTATCACATGCTCTAATATAAAATCCATGAGTATTATTTCCAAACTACATAAACCATGAAATGAGCTATCCATCACAATATCTTAGGTTACTTTTATGCCATCACGCTACCTAACAACATTGGATTCTAGTGAGTGACTATTGAGAGCCTTGATTCTTAGGGGTGTAATTTAGAGGAACCTCATCTTTGGCTTATGGTTTGAGTTCAATATCATTGGCTTGTGTATGTTGGAACCATTGAACTTATATAGACACCAAAAATAGGGCCTATATGGGATATTTTTTATTGTTGTTTTTTTTTTTATGAAGTTTTGGGAGTGGTTTCAATTGTTTGTTTATTATTTTTTTAAATTTGGGATGAAACATTGAGGATAACTTCATTAATCTAAGTAGGAAAATCTTATAGAGCTAGTGGAGGCACATGCGTGATACTAACTAGGAGTACCTATCCAGAGGAAATAGAGGTGAGAGAGTGGTGAGAAAAGGAATCCTTGTGATTAGAGATTCATGTGGTGTTCTAGAGAAAGGGAGAAAAAAGTTTGCAAAACTATAGGGAGGGATGTATAAGTGGGAAGGGGAGTTCCTTGTATTCCTTTTGTGAGGTTGTCAACAATGTGGATTTGAAGGGGATCAAATGAGAGGGGCTCTTGGGTAGACTCCAAACAAGATAAATATGATGGTGAGATATAAAACTATGAGGGATTAGCATAGGAAGTGTTTGGAAAAGGAGTTTTTTTTATCTCTAAAGGTGCCTCCACGAGCATTTATGGAGGAATGATGGGGTTGTGGTTTTCTTTGATAAAATAAGTGGTTAAATGTTCATTGTAATTGTCAGTAAATATGATGGTTCCCAACAATGATAAGAAAGTAGGGATAGAAAATGAGGTGAAGTGATGACCAAGGTTTCCCCAAGTGTGAAAAGAGGTGGATCATTGTGGTGAGTGTGACACCCCATTTTCCCCCAGTCTATAATTATAATTAAGATTTAAAGATTGTGATTGATGGACCATGCAATTGTGGTTTATATTTAATGTCAATTTCCAACAAGTTGACTGAAGGATGAAGCCTTGAATTACTGTCCATGATACCATTAGTGGGAACCGGTGAGCGGGGATTGGGAATTACCTTGTTTTCCCAAAGAATTGTCCCTCACCCAAAAATTCCTTAGTGCCTAAATCTGGTTGAAGTATTCTACCTTCCTTTATTCAGAAGGAACAGTTAATGAGATAAGACCTCGTGGTTGAAACGGTTAAGTATGCCTTCAGAATTGTACAAAGGGAAGTGATTGGGTCATATATATCTATCAGCCAAAAGTGTCATTGCAAGTGCCCCTTCAATTTGGGAGTCCGACTCCTGGAAGCTTCGGACATAAGAAAGTGAAGGAACCCAAGGAGGGGGATAATGTTCGATAGAGGAATAGAAAGACAATTACAGACGAGGGATAAGCACACAATTGCAAGAGAACAATCATGCAAGGCCAGAGATAATATTTTTCACAAAGAAAATAGTAAGCTTACCAAATATTTTGTGGTTGAATGGAAGAAAAATTTTCCCAGACTCGAACTTGAGTAGAGAGGATCGTGAGTTAATGCTTGTTGGAAAGAAACTAGCACTAGAAAGGGGAGGGCACTTAGGGACTATATAGAAATGAAGGGAGTCCCTTGTGGAGAGGAAATCCAGTTGGGAAGGCATCTGGGAAGCCCGTGGTGGCCTTGGACTCAACAGGTAGAATGGATTTATGTTGTTGATTGTTAGTGAAGGAGCATAACCTTCACGTTAAGACCCAAAACCTATGAGAAATCCTGTGAGTTCTCGTGGTGGTATCATGGCTTGGCACATGGGTGGCATGTTGTAGAAAGAACAAGTGTAATAGAGCCTATGGTTGGGTGGAAAGACATTCACTCTTATTTAATTTGTTGGCTAGATTTTATGTTGGAAACTGAGAAGTATTATTAGTGCTCTTGTAAAAATATATGTAAATGAGTGTTAATCCTTGCACTATGATTTTGTGAAAATTTTTAAATATGATGAATGAATTATTAATCCTGAAACTTTTCTATCTATTAAGCACAATCCCAAAAGGGATATTACCCATTTTTTCAGTTGTAAGAAAACTGAATTTAAGGTTTTGTGACCCTGTGAATTCTTTGTGCTTTGAATGGAAATTTTGCAAGATAATAAATCTTATTTTTGGGTTGCTTGTAGGAGCTACCATTTTGTGTTAAGAGAATGGATCGATGGCCTGTAACCCTTGGCTAGGACCCCTGGTAGCAGTGAAGGGGAGGTGAAGAGTTTATTCACCTTGGGAGTGGCGTTATTCCCCTGAGTTCTCATTTTTTGAGTCGTGTTAGAGGCCACGTTCGGCTTAGAAGTCCACCCTTATATCCATGTGTTTTAGTCTAGAGGATTTCGGAAAGTAGATCAAATATAGGGAGTGAATCTTGACCTTTCATCCTGAGATCGGGTATCGGAAGCCCAAGGTATTGGCTTAACCTCAAGTCTAATAGTAATAGACCAACCACGAAATCTAGAAGTCAAATAGAATTTGGGTCTTCGGAAAGATTCAAAAGGTTGGTGTGGGTGGTGTTTTTGATAGGGAGAAACCTGAATGCACAATCCAAAAAGGGCGAGGACCATTGATCTGTCGTGGGGAAAAATCGATGAGATATGAGTCATTGATCTAGCCTTGGACCATGTTCATTGACAACCTATCGGATTTTTGTTGAGTTCATTAATTGTTGCGTAGGTTGAAGAATTTGTTGAGATTTAGACCATCGGATCGGGGAACCGTTAGTCATTGGATCCATTAGAAACCTTCTTATCAAAAAGATCCATTCGGAGGGAAAATTGGAGTAAATATGTTTTCTCAATGAGTGTGCCCTATCGACTAAAGGTTGCACACCTTTTTATCCCAAAAAGATCTGGGTCGTCGAATCGATTAAATCGTAAACGTCGGATCAGTCGGAGTCAGGAGGCTCCATTAAGATTTGAGAAATTTGGGAAACCCAAGTGAATTTGGATCATGGATCGCAGTAGATCATGTCCATTGGATCTATCGGACCTTGGGAGCGTTTTTTAATCGTTGTGCGGTTTGGGGAGACTGCAAGGGTCTTATCCATTCAGAAAGGGTTGTGGGGCTTGTGTTCTGAGTGGTCTCGTTCGATAGACTATCCATCGCACATCTATGAGATATGAGAGGGATGGGAACTATCGATCTCGGTTAGTACTAACCGTTTGATGAGGTCGGGATCCAAGATTTTATTTTTGGGTTCTGGGTTGATTTTTGTTAGGGTTCACCCCTAGTTTTGGGTCATGGTGAGTGCCACGTTGGTTGGCACATCACCTGCCACACCAGCGCACACACACCTACCTGGATAGCTAGTACAAATGATAGGGATCCACATGGAGGTGAAGTGGACAGTGAACAAGGAAAACCTAAAAGCCTTAAGAAGTCATAACTTACAGGCTTTGGCATATATATAGTCATTGGAAATATCTTGAGAAGAAATTCCCATCTAAGAGTTTATATTTGTGAAAGGAGTTGATTTTTAAACAGGAATTTTGATAGCCAATCGGCTTAAGTAAGAGTTAGGGGGGTTGGTGTGCCACTGTAGTGAGAATTGGCATGTGTTTCTCTTTCTCTTCAAAGTGGGGGAGAAGTATTCAAGGGAATTTATATCGATGGGATATTGAGGGTTAGAACGAGCATGATGTTTGGAGGAAGCGGAGTAGATATAGATAAGAGGCATGCCTTAATTTATTAGTGTGAATGTCAAATTATTCATGGATATCCCATGGCCACTCATAGATGTATTTAGAGCCTATGAGGAAGATCTAAGTGTGGTACTTTCTTGCTATTGGATACGAGTCTGAAACAATTGTGGATTCTATCTTGTATCATCATCCCTAATTATTTTCTTCACTAATTCGTATGCATCATACATTTCAATCTCTTAGCACCCCAAGCACGTTTTAATTGTAGTTGTTCTATTAATGAGATTTCTTTCAATTGGAGTGTTTGGATTTTTGAGAACCTAATTTGGAATGTATTCTTATTAAGTAAAGAGTATGATTCCTCTTTTTTTGTATTGGCGTCTAGTTGTCAACTTTATCTATCACCTTGTTGATTTTATTTGCATGTGGAAAGTTAGGGGCCATGCTTTATGGGCGAGTGAGGAGCGTGTTTGGTTCTTGTTTATCGTATCTGAGTTCTAATCATGTTTTTTTATTGTAGTTGGACGTTGGCTTCTCATTTATGAGAGACAAACATGATTATTGATTTATGTAATAAAAATGCAGTGTTGTTCGAGGTATAATATGGTGTATGAGTGAGACAAGAACCTGATCAATTCTCATTTACATGATACATGTTCTTAAATTTGTTATTAGTATATTGGATCTTATATGAGCTCTTAGAATTTTTGTTCATGTTGATATATATTTTTCTTTAGTTGTTGTTTATGGTTTGTGGGGAATTACATGGATTGGATTGAAGATTTTGCAATGTCTATGTTCAAACAACCCTTATGTTATGGATTGTGAAACACACTTTGCAACTCTAAGAATTTTGCATTGAAGATTCCAGGACATCATTTGTTTTCCATGGATGCATTTTTGGATTGTTATGTAGAGAAAAGGAAAGTTTGAGTTTGATTTTTGTTTCTATCCTTTCTATTGATGACCATTGATGCTAATATTTGTGTTTATGTATTTTTTATTTATTTATTTTATTGCTAAGGTTGTTATTTGTTCTCTATGTTTTCTAATTTGTTGGGTTGAGAGTCAAGTTAACATGGCCATGCTAAGTGGGTGAAGTCAAAGAAGATAGAGGAAGATGTATGTTTGGTTCCATGCAATTTAATTTTTTTTTTTTGCATCATTGTTTAACTTCAAAGGAACATTATGTTTGAGAGAGAGAGAGAGAGAGAGACGTGGGGAAGAATAGTAACAACCTTGTAAAGTGCAAGGGGAGATATTAATTGTTATTTTGGTGAAAGTCCCTTGTAAATTCTTCTATGAAATCCTCCCTATTTTACATATAATGGTTCTCCTCCCTCCAACTATTGACTTGTGATTGAGCAATTCTTTCTCTCATTGTTGAGAATCTACATCTCCATCATAAAGCTTATTTATTTTTTTGTCTTTCATCTCCATCATAAAGCTTATTTATTTTCTTATCGTGCAAGATAAATCATCTTAGTTCATCAAATGTTAATTGTTTTTTATTCTTACAAATAGACTAGGACTTGTGATAAATACTTGGATAATACAATGCAAAATATTCAAGTGTTATAGAGATTAAATCCCATCTTTCAACCAATCTAAAGATCCCTATTAAATTTGAGTCTAGTGAGGTGTTTAACTAAGTCACCTTCATGTATTATAAACCTAAGAAGATGAGTACTAGCATAATAACTAGAGTCCAAATTTTTCATATCTCCATTCTTATGTAAGTAGAAATCCTAAGGGAACCATATAATTCCAAGTATTACTTGCTTGTAGACAAAAATGTCTTTAAATTCAACGTAGCAGCATTATCCAAATCAAAAGTCAACTCACCATCCTTTGGTAGTTTGGCCAAAAAGCATACAAACATTAATTGGATTTTACATGCATAAGTAAAGGTTTCCCCTACTCAAGTAGAGTAGGCAGATATGGATGAAACAAAACAGACTTTTCAAACTTGGTTGTCACCAAGTTAGGACTCATCTAAGATTGGGAGGAGGAATGAAATCTACATTCCACTGGTGGGTGGGTTTCTCACTCATTCCCTTCAATATCAATATTTATAACATGACAAATATGTCCTTTCAACTCCACAATCTCTATAGTTTTATCCATAAGTAGTCTTCAAGATACCTAAATTATTCTACAACCCCTAGATACATTTATCTAATTAAGATTGCACCTTTACATCAAGCATGAAGGATCCAAAAGAATAATGGGATTCATCTATGATAAATAGTGTTTCATGAGCCTCATTTAAGGAAGAATGCATGTTTGGCAAGAATTTACCCTAGTAGCCTAGCATAGAAATGAGCAAGAAAAAATCGACCTCCATGGAAGGTTGTTAAAGAGTGCATCTACCTTAATATTCCTAGGGTATAGAGAGGATTGGACTTCAATATCACTCCAGGGACTCCCTTCAAACCTCATACTCTTTACATCTTTCTATCATTCTTCAATTAACTCTAGTGGGGCCTTAGTCCACATATTATAGTGATCAATGAACCTTCCACTCCTCTCTTCCTCCCTAATTCATTTTCCTTTGTCCTTGTTATCACACAATATGTAGATTTGGAAAATCCCAACCCAATCCACGGAAGTGTGACAACTATGGGAGTACCTACCCATTGTCACCATAGATAGACACTCCCCTCACTTTAGTGATGATGAAATCACCACAAGGGGGGGATCACAGTGACCCTAGGGGGATTGAGATGGAAAGTGATATGATGATCAATGAAAACCCCTATATGTCAATATTGGAGAAGGATTAAGGCTTGAGAACGAGTCTTGTATATGGATAATGGTCACCAAGTGTTGGGTACCTGCAAAACAGTGTTAGCATTGCCCAAAACAAGAAAACTGATAGATATACAAGCATTAAACAAATGGGGATCAAGCAAGAATCCTTGTTGTCCCAAATTGCAAAAGTATGAAAATATATAGATAAAAAATAAAAGATATTAATGTTTGTGAATTTAACCATCCAAAATCTAGTACAAGATATCAAAAATAAAGCTAGCAATGACTAGTCAAATTTCCAATGTTTAAAGAAAGACTTTGGTGGCATTAAGGATTGTTTATCAATTGTTATCAGAAATTTATTATAACATCCAAGTGGTTTTAGAAAAAAATTACTACAGAAGCAATATCTAGCCATAGAAATTAGCAAGTAAACCACTCAACAATTATCCAATAACCAGTAGAACAATAACCAAGGTTTACAAGTGAATTTCAGTGGTAGATTAGTGAGAAAAGATTGAAAGAAGATGAGTTTGTTTCAACCCTAATGGTTGTAGCATTAATTTGTAACAGAAAAGAAAATTACTAGGCTAATCAAGATGCCCCTATGGAACAGTAAAACTTATAGCATATAGAATCAATTCCAACTTCGTCAATTGCAATATCTCAACATGTCACCTAAAACCCCTTTGTCCACTTTTAAAAAAGTCAATATCAAATTAGAGAGGCCAAACTCCCTATTTGTCCCTTTACATCTTAAAATTCAAATTTTCAAAAAGAAAATCCCCTTTTAGGGGTGATGTCATGCCTTAAAGGGTGACGTAGGGCCTCTAGGAGAGACATTGAGCCTTTGATGAAGAACGTTAGGCCTCCAAAGGCCATAAATCATGCCACCAAGTGATCTAGAATGTGATAAGTGTCTCTTTATCCATCATAACATGACCATCACCAACAAACATGAGAAACCCCATCAAAACCCAATCCCATCTGATGTCTAGGGAATCAACTGTTATGTTTTAGGCCTCCAAAGGCCAACGTTTGGTGCAAGAGGTTGAAGTATGATCTCCTCATAGTCTTTAAATGCCTTGTTGGAACTTGACCAAGTTTTGAGGAAATATTGGTCGTGTTTGACCAATTTTGGGACTTCAACAGGCTGGTCGAAGGTGGAGCACCCAGGCAGAGCAGAGATCATGTGATCTCACTCATTTTGTGGGCTTGTGGACCCAACAAAGGGTTTTAGGGTTTATGTAACAGGTTATGGGATGTTGGCCCATGGGTTTACCCATGTTTAGGCCTTTTTGCAAATGTATAAATAAGAAGTAGATAAGCGATGTAAGTAGTAGTGTTAGCTATGTGCACAGTATGTTTGTCTTAGTGCAAGGGATTGGAAGTTACTTTGTGCAATATGGTTGTGTAAAGTAAGGATTTGTGCTATTAAGGAGTTGGCTTTGTGCTTTGACTTGATTTTGGGGAAGGTGGATCTAGTGCATTGTGCACAGATCACTTGTACACTACGGAGTTGGCTCTGTGGCTTTGTGCACATGAGCAGATGAGTGTAAGGATCTTGAGCACTAATAAAGAAGAAGAAGAAGTTGGTGGGCGTAGCCCCCCACTGGGGTGAACCATGTATATCTGATGTCTTAATGTGCTTTGTGTGGTATTGTTTATGTGGTTATTTACTTAGTATTGTTGTTGTTATGTATAATAAATGCACCCGATGTTGTAGCTTAGTGCTTAATGGTGTAAATGAATTCTAGATCTGAACTAATGCTATGTGCTAAGAGGTTTTAAGGGCTTAATCTTGATTGTTACTACGTTGATTTGTAATAAGGATTAATTTGCGATGTAAATGAGAATCATAACCTAATGCATATTGTTGTCTAAGTGTTTTGTTAAGTGTTGTAATCACATATATGTTTCCCAGCTTGGTTGTAGACACCTGAGTCCTACAACCCCCCCCCCCCCATGNTCGGTAGTTAGGGCTTTGTTGGTGCGTTGTTGAAGCATTGAACCCTTGGTCTGCCCCTGTGCCAACAAATGGTTTCGTTGTCGGGACCTGAAACTGTGATTGTTGGGAACTGAAGAAAAGAGAAAGCTTTGTGCGTAGATTTTTTGTTGTAGTGCGTAGTATTTTAATCAAATTGCAAAGCTCTGTGCTAAGAAAGGAACTTGATCTGAAGAAAAGAGGTAAGATCGTAAAGCTTTGTGCTCTGGTAAAGGTAAGATAAGTGGAAATTTTTGCTTCGAAAGTATGAATCTAGGTATGTTTGATAGATTTTGTCCTAGTTTGAAAACTAGGGCACAGTTAGAAGAAAGAGTTGATCTGAATAAATTTGATAGAAATAGAGAAAAATATGTTATTCCTATGCATAGAAAGAATTTTTGGACTAATAAGTGGATGCAGGAACCTAGAAAGAATTTTTGCAGATTGCAGGTCCAGCAATGTGATCCCAGTGCGCAGTACAGGAAAGATTGGGGCTCATTTAAAAGAAAGAGAGGATTGACATTGTGTTACAATTACAGAAGACCGAGACATCTTGCTAAAGAATGCCCTGGTGCAGGTCCTATTTGTCTTTGTTGTAAAGCCATGAGGTTGAGGATTGTCCAAGAATGATTGCTAAAGTTGAAAATATGAACATAATACAAGAAAACTATAAAGAAGAGACTAAGGATATGTTAAAGAACCATACAGAAAAAAGAATCATAGACTATGTTAATACAGTTAAAAGAAGAAATGGATGATCACAGAGACATCATTTTACCAGATATCCTGAAAGAAAAACAACGCATAGTCATAAGAATAGAAGACTTCGATATAGACTATGTATTAGATGAAGAAACACATGTGAATATTATGCCAGAAAGCACTTGGGAAATTTTGGGAAAGCCTGCTATGATACCTTCATTGGGAAGGATAGGGTTGTTTAAAGGAAATATGATAACCCTATGTGGAAGAGTTACTAATATACCTATGATTGCTCATGAAACGTCAACATAAGAGGACTTTGAAGTTATTAGGTTTGTTTAGAACAATGCCCCTTTCCCACTTTTATTAGGAAAGAATTGGATTGAGAAAGATCATATCAGAAGGCAAGCAGAGGAGGAAGCTACAAAAAAGAAAAAGCAAGAACTAAGGGATTTCATAGCTCGAAGAATAGATCAACTGATAGAAGAACGAGAGGTTGAGTTGAAGCAGTAGAATGAAAGAGAAGTAGTTGTCAACTTTGAAAGAGTGCAAAAAGGGTTGAAGGACCTATCCATGCAAGAAGAAAGTATGTCCACCCGGGACCTAGTAAGCAAAGAGGTATTACCTTTGAACCCTTTGAAATAACATCGACAGTGCGAAGTTACCATGCTAAGAAAAGATAAGAATAAGAATGGAAAGAGGAATCCAGAGACTCATATCACACGAAAGAAGGCAAGGAAGCTCAGTAAGAAGAAAGCCAAGTTAGAAAAACTACGGGAAGTTCCAGAAAAGACTTCGCAGGAGGTTGATCTGTAGAACTTGAACCTCGCTGGAATAACAAAACCACGCAGAATGGGACTTCGCCATGGCAAAACTATATGATCGTTAGAGGCACCCCGACCGTTAGAATGATGCTCTGGAACGGCTAGAAACGTAGTTATTTCTGGAAAGACCATCGTTGGACCATTTAGACCGTGCCATAACTGATTGATTCGTATTGATTGAGGCATTCCTACCCGTTGGAGGAATCTGTTACGACGCTTTCTTATTTAACCCGTCAGACGCTGCATCAGGACCATTTTTTGAAAACCGTGATATCTGAGCTAACAAAGAACCCATTGTATCGTGTTGTGCTTTCTAAACCTCACCATTTGTTTGATTACCTCGCTTGTCTGTTCTCCTGCCCAATTTATTTTGTCACAAGTGAGAATGTTGGGAAAACCAAGCGCGTTAGAGAAGTCTATGGAGGAGATTCGTGTAGACCTCATGGTTGAGAGAGTCATGTCTGTAGGAATATAGGCATCGTCGACTGGAAGATTGCAAGCATCCCCATCGACTGGATGACGTTATGGATGCACTGTTGAGAAGCGAAGAAAACACCGCGACAATCTGGCTAACGCGAAGCAGATCCCGTCGGTCTTATCGGAGTATATATCACCTTTGGCTGGCGTGGTAAATGGCGACAGTATCCCGCCTGACTTTGAGTACGCGTTAATCACTGCATACATCTCGAAGGGGATACGCATAGTTGGAACCCAATTAGGACACATTCCAGCTCTGAAGAGCAACGATTTTAACCTTGAAGATAGGAAGAACTATGCGATGCTCGCGCCACATAGGTATTTGATGAGAATGACTGGGAAGAAGTCGTACATAGTCTCCCAGTTGTGGATTAAGGAGCTCACACAGTCGATGATCCTGAACATGATGAAGATCCATCACTTCAGTCGGCATCAGGAGGTTAACGGTTGCGTTAAACTCCTCCTGTCGTTTTACCATGGAGGGTATTTGTGGATTAACAGGCGCGTCACTGTGGATCTGGCGTTGATCCACCTGATCACAGGACTGAGCATGCAGGGACCGGACCCTCAGCAACTATACTCAGGTAAGACTTCATATCACTCCCTAGAACAACGCATAAAGAAAGACTATGGCGATGTAGAGAAGGGAAAGCAAGGCTACAAGCTAGCCTCCATCCAGGATGGCGCAATGCCCCTATCTTTTCATCTTATAGTTGTTAAGCTCGTCATAAAGAACCGTCCAACATAGGTCATTGGATTCATAGTATACCTCACAGGGAAGTGTGTAGAAGGAATGAAAATGAACTGGGTGAGCTACCTCGTCAACGAGTTGGAGAAGGACTGATGTGAAGCGTAGGATCAAGGCTACGAATTTCATTTCAGTTGGTCACTGATATTGATCGCATTTGTCTTGGAAGAAGCCGGAAGGAGCAACATTTCCAGAATTTGAGCCATCATATCCATTGGTCATGAGGTTCGCCACCTTGTGGTATACAAATGACATGTCAAAGCAGTGGCAGTCGAACGATGTCTTCCATGCTTACTATCAGCAGATCAAACGTGTTATTGAGGCATTTCCATGAATGACCCCGAACACATTGCATTAGTACATACCGCTAGCGAAGTTATGCACAGATCAACACTTTATTTATATCATTGTGCACAGGGATGAAAGTAAAGAGGAACTGCAGTCCTATTATAAGTTGATCGACGAAGACATGGAGGAGATCACCAAAGAATGGCCAACAAAGTTTCTTGTACTGGTGGAAGATGCATAACTCTCCGACCCCGACATCATTGGAATTCCCTTGGTCACCAGGGTCGAACATGATGGACAGACTAGCGCAAAGAAAAAGAAGAAAAAGGAGGAAGTGCATAACATAGAAACTGATTAGGAGGACAACGCCTCAGAGGAAAGTAGGTCTGACTCACCCGAAGGAGAAGGAGGAGACGAAGTGAAATGAGAAGAAGGAGGGGAAGAAGGAGAAAAGAAGGACAAAGGAGAAGTTACACCGCCAAAGGATCCCCCTATAGAGGCTGAAACATCGAAGAAAATGAAGGTTTCCCCACAGAAACCCTCAGCAAGAAAGAAGACCCGAGCCAATAATCCTCATTCGAAGAATGTGCTCATGGTGGATGATGTTGATCTCATCATCGCAGCCATGGAGGATATCTTGCAGAGACATGAAGTGAAGAAAGAAACACTGTATGAAATAGTAGAGAAGGAGCTTAAGGACATACAACAAGCTATCCATTCGAGCCACACAGTACCTACTATGTCTTCTTCAACGAAAATTGCAGAATTGGGGGATGATCCCACCCAATTACGAAGATTAGCAGATGCAACAGAGGCTCTACTTCGTCGAATCCAAGAATAAAAGGAGCAGGCTATAGAAGTCGTGAAGCAAGAAAAGGAGGAGGTCTTAGAGAAAATTCGAGTTGCACAGCAGGAGAAAGATGAAATTAGGGAAATGTTTGAGGAGGAAAAAAGAGAAGATGCAAAAAGAAAAAAAACAGTTTCTCGCAGAGAAAACTGTGGTCAAAGAGGCAGTGACTAAATCACTTCGCTCTGTGTTGGGCTTGGCAAAGGAGGAACCAGAGTCAACCGAGATGCAAGTGGGGAAGCTCGTTGAATCCATTCAGTGGCTTCAAGCATGAATAATGGAGTTAGAGATCCAAGCAGTACCTAGTACTCTGTAAGAAGTGCATGATCAGAGGGAAGAAATTGTCAGGAATGCAGTAGAAAGAATCAGGGCATTGGCCTCAGAGTGTAAGCAATTAAGTAACTGTAGTGCGTAGACCTATGAGTGCCTTGCAGAATATCTGGAGTTGAGGAAACTAGAAGCACAACTCCAGGAGGTGCAACAACAAGCATCCACCGTCCAGGCACAGATGAAGATACTCACTACAGTCAAGAGGATGAAAATATCACAGGAATAGTGCATAGTCCAGCAGCACGTTACTTCCATCTAGAGCAGAGTCATGGAGGTTACATAGAGACTCTAGTCGGTGCATGACAAAGCCTGCACGCTTTTTGAAGAGATTGAAGGGCAAGGCTCACAATTGGAAAAAGTGGTTACAATAGTGGAACAGTGCCTAGAAGGGCCTGTTACAGAGCAATTGATTCAGGAGTTCATCAAGAAGGAATCTCTAGCAAAGAAACAATTCGAGGCAGCTTGAGCTAAGCTCGAGGCATTCGAAGCAGTGTTGCCCAGATCTGAGTGACTCAAGACGAGTCACAGGTGAGTGTTGGGGGCCTGTTGGCCCTTGACCAAGTTTTGAGGAAATATTGGTTGTGTTTGACCAATTTTGGGACTTTGACAGGCTGGTCGAAGGTGGAGCACCCAGGCGGAGCATAGATCGTGGGATCTCACTCATTTTGCGGGCTTGTGGACCCATCAAAGGGTTTTAGGGTTTATGTAACGGGTTATGGGATGCCGGCCCATGGGTTTACCCATGTTTAGGCCCTTTTTCAAATGTATAAATAAGAAGTAGCTAAGCGATGTAAGTAGTAGTGTTAGCTATGTGCACATTATGTTTGTCTTAGTGTAAGGGATTGGAAGTTTCTTTGTGCAATATGGTTGTGTAAAGTAAGGCTTTGTGCTATTAAGGAGTTGGCTTTGTGCCTTGACTTGATTTTTGGGAAGGTGGATCTAGTGCATTGTGCCCAGATCACCTGTCCATTGCGGAGTTGGCTTTGTGGCTTTGTGCACATGAGCAGATGAGTGTAAGGAGATTGAGGACTAATAAAGAAGAAGAAGAAGTTGGTGGACATAGCCCCCCACTGGGGTGAACCATGTATATCTTGTGTCTTGATGTGCTTTGTGCAGTATTGTTTATGTGGTTATTTGCTTAGTGTTGTTGTTGTTATGTATAATAAATTCACATGATGTTGTAGCTTAGTGCTTAATGGTGTAAATGAATGCTATATCTAAACTAACGTTATGTGCTAAGAGGTTTTAAGGGCTTAATCTTGATTGTTACTGTGTTGATTTGTAATAAGGGTTAATCTGCAATGTAAATGAGAGTCATAACCTAATGCATATTGTTGGCTAAGTGTTATGTTAAGTGTTTTAATCACATATATGTGTCCCATCTTGGTTGTAGACACATGAGTCCTACAAACCCCCCTACCTCTTCCTCGGGTGAGACTCCATCTGCTTCGCAGGTGTTGCTGAAAGGGTCGGTAGTTAGGGTTTTGTTGGTGCGTTGTTGAAGCGTTGAACCCTGGGTCTACCCCTGTGCCAACATGCCTCCAAAGGAAAATTCCCCTCTCCCATGTGTCCAAAGAGAGGGGGTGAATCATCCAACATGTGGTCTTCATGACCCAATGAAGGTCCAATGAACCTTGTGCCCCGGTGATCAAAATTTCACTTGTCAAGGACCTGTAAAGACAAACAAGTACGCCATACAAGGGTCCACAAGTCACAATATCATGTCAAGTAATACATATCTAATAAAAGAAACACTCGAACAAGTGCATCAATTCCCCCCTTTTCAAAATAAACAATTGCTCAAAGACCTTATACAATTTTCCAAATTTAGATATGGGAGGGGTGTCATAATGCCCTATTGGGTGAACCAATTCCTCAAGTATGGGATGTTCCCAAGGAGAATTATTTCTAGTTCATGTAGTGAATGTGAGGTGGATGGGGTTAGAATTATAGGTATGGGGTTTCATGATATATAAGGGCTTGTACTGTCTCATTTATGGGCACCTTTGTTGAGGGCTAGCCACATCCTTTTCCTCTTTCCTTTTTTTGCTTTTAAAGCATATTTTTCCAAGTCATTTATTAGCCATTTATTTTGCATGTGTCACAAAGTTGAAGACAATAAGGGGAACTAAAAAGTAAATTCATAGCCCACATACACTCTACCTTGGTTCGCATTCCTTTACAAGTTGAAGACAATAAGGGGCACTAAAAAGAAAATTCATATCCCACAAACACTCTACCTTGGAAAGTGACATTGAATAATTAGTTATTTATTTTATGGGTCCCTCACTTTTTTTAGAAGCATTTGATTGCTCTAGGGATCCCAGGGCGAGTTTTTATTGCATGATTTTTTTGTTAGGTCACCTCTGAGCCTAGTGGCCCCTTCTTCCCATGAAATGAGATACATGCCCTTCTTAGGTCAATAAGCCCAAAAAACTTAAAGGAAATGGAGGGGAAGAAGTGATGGAAAGTGGAAATTATAAGTGGGATGGGTACGATGACCCTTCAAGGAGACCGCCCAGTAGAAACCCTTTCCCCGAGGGTGGCCGCTTACTAGGAAATGATGTCACTCACAAAGGTGAAATAGGGAAAAAAGAATAATTTCCAAGAAAATGTTTTCAAAATCAAGAAAGGATCCTTAGCAACATGTTCAAATGCTCCAAATATTAAAATGACACTTACCATGACATAGTACTTATTACCTCATGAAGCAAGACATGTTTCCCTTTTTGGGCCAAGATGGGTGTGGTGTATGTTGCTTCCATCGATTAGATGGTGATGTATAGTATGATAGGGGCATATTCCTTCTTATCTTCCTCTCGATATTCCATGTATGCAACCTAAGGGCCTTGAGACATCATCTACTTAGTTATCCCTGGGAAAGAGGGATAACATTTGGCTCCTACTTAGGGACATGTACTCATCATAGAGTGCATGAGAACCTCAACATCTCCTCTTAAGGCATGTGCCTACACAGAGTGAACAAAAAAATTGTGGATATTGAGGGTCGCTTACTCACCTTGTGTCCATGTGATCAAAAATCCAAAAGTTCAACTAGTCTTTAAAAGAAAATTTTGCATTTTTTCAAAAACAATTAAACTAACATGTAATATGATGAAAGCAAATGATGTAAAAAGAGTATGCAATAATGCAAGTAGAGAAAAATTAAAATGAGATATGACATGAAAATATAAGTAAATGCAACTAAAATATCATGAGCAAGCAAATGCATATGCAAGGGAAATAAAATTACCTACCTACTTACCTGGGGCCTAGGGCCCATGAGATCAGGTTATGAAAATGTCAAGTGAAATTGTACAACTAGTGAAACCACCTACACAACATCTCACCCAAGTGCTTCCCCATGTGCTTAATTATAAAATATATCAAGGAAAAGTTAAGCACATAATAATCATGAGTATAAAAAAGCATATAATAAATCATAGAAAGCAATTGATGGAGGTGGATGGGAGGGAGAAAATCCTGCTAGAAAGAATGGCCATAAGCCTAATCCACCCATCGTTGAAGAGGGCTACCATGTATAGATGATGGCTCATATTCTTCCTTGTTAACATGACCACTGCTTCTTGAAGAGTGATAGGAAATGAGAGATCAGAAGAAAACTACATGGTTTCCCAAAGAGGAAAATAAGAGGTAAGGGACAACCTCATGTCCGGAGAAAGAAAATCATTGCCTCTTCATCTGCAAATCCATCCAAAAATCCCCAAGATGAAAATAATTCCATTATATAGTGTGAGTGTATGATTGTTATGGGATGGCCATGACCTAATGTCCGTCAAAATCTAAGCATGAAGGTGGTTGGAAATCTCCATAGAACAATATGGATCCCAAAAAGGATATGAGTCACAACTCCCAAGGGATGTTTGAAAGTCATCATGAGTATATTGTGACAAGTCATCCTCAAGCAGATGGAATAAATATGTGACCATAACATCATTAGGCTATCAAGCATCTAAATCATATATGCATGAACACCATTCCTCCAAAGATGAAAACTCAACCCTTGTTTCTTGAGAACTACCCTTGATGTCGTAAATGGAATCTCTATAAAAAATGAAGCAACCCACATCCCATCTACCTCCCCCAACCTTTATGAAATCATTGATGTGTTGATCAACCACGTCGGAGAGTTCCTCCATGAAGTCATCTACATAATTTAGACTAATATGTGTAGTAGGAAAGCAAGGTTGAACAACTTCATCTTCATCAAGTGGGAGAATGGATATCAATGTCTCATCTGGATTCTCAGCGTGTTCCACTTCATCGAAATTCTTCTTTTTCTTTGTGGCATCTTTCTCCATGGACATGCCCCTCCAGTGCCTCTTCATCACGAAGGGATTAATCCTCAATTCATAGTGCTTCATCTAATTGTTCCTAAAAGGACCTGTTATACCCAATTCCTACGGATAACTAAGAAGATTATGTCTCGAGGCCCTCAGCTTGCAGACATGGAGTACTGAGAGACATCTTGACCAACAATCTCCACTTGCACAAAAAGAGACCCACTTCACCACCATAGTTCTAGTATCATCATGATGGTATCCACCACATTAGTTGGATTTTGGAAGACATTGGGTCTTACTCCATGAGGTACAAGTCAAGTATTATGGTGAGTGTCATTTCAATATTTGAGGCATTTGAGTTTGTTGCATTTTAAATTGTTTTTGGTTATGTAACGTCTACTTGGACATTATGCTCTTTTCCCTGTTTCACCTTGATGGTTCAAATTGCACCCTAGTAAGTGGGTCACCCTTGGGGATAGGTTTGTTAATGGGAGGTCCTCTTGATGAGTCATCATGCCATTCTCAACCATACTTGACACTTTCCACACGTCATCCCCTCATCTCCTTACTTTTTTGGATTTTCGAGTGTATTGACCCAAGAAGGGGTTGTCCCTCATTTCATGGGAAGAAGGGGTTGAAGGCCCAGAGGATTATAGATGGAAAAAGATAAAATTCAATCATGAACCTTCTAGATTCTCTCCCAAGGATCCCGAGGACAATGAAATGCCTCTAGTAAAAAATTGATGGGACCCATGGAAAATAACTAATACAAATTCCAACTTCATCCCCTCATCTCCTTACCTTTTTGGATTTTTGAGAGTACTGGCCCAAGAAGGGGTTGTCCCTCATTTCATGGGAAGAAGGGGTTGAAGGCCCAGAGGATTGTAGTTGGCAAAAGATAAAATTCAATCATGAACCTTCTAGATGCTCTCCCAGGGATCCCGAGGACAATGGAATACCTTTAGTAAGAAACTGATGGGACCCGTGAAAAATAACTATTAAAAATTCCAACTAAGGTGGAGCATGTGTGGGCACTATTTTTCATTCTTAGGTAGAAGCACCACACATGTTTTCAACTTGGGGAAGCATGATGTGACCAGGGTAGAGTCAAGGTGGGCATTTTTTTTCATGCTTGGGTAGAAGCCCCACCTTGGCTTTAACCTATAAACATCTTAAAAGAACAAAAGGAAATAAATGGGCTTGGAAAAAGGTTGCATTGAAAACGAAGGTGCAACACACCCTCTACAAATGTACCCATAAATGAGACACTACGATCCCTTGTATGTCATGAAACCCATGCCCAAAAGTATTTCCCCCATCCATGTCACTTCATCCACATGACTTAGAGGGAGGTCCACTTGGGAAACACTCCTATACTTGAGGTACGATTCACCGGTCTCTTTGTCAACCCTCCCATACTTAAACTTGGCAAATTGCATAGGGTCTTTGAGCACTTGTTTATTTTGATGAGGTGGTTTGGATGTGCATGCTTAGATGGATTTTTTATTGATTTGATGTACTCATCATGATGCATTTGACTTGAGATCCTTGGAGGGTGTATTCATTGACTTTGCAGGACCTAGTTGGTGGATAGTTTTGGAAGAACAAGCCTAGCTTGGGCTTCCTTGGGGCTTGAATCCCATAGGTTGGATACCAGGGTCCATACACCAAATGATGATGGCATGCCTTTGGAGGCCTAAGAGACACCTTGGAGGATCTCATCTAGCCCCTACAAGCCGAACGACTTGGATTTAGAGGTCAAAACGTCACCTTTGAGGGCTTGATGTCACTCTAGGGATAGGGTCTTGGTGGTGAAGGGACACTTGGCACGTTTTGATGGAAAAGACTCGGATTGAAGGAAGAAAACCTAGTGCATGAGAAGGAGGACCTAGAGGGCCCAACGACCACCTTTTTCTCCTTTGTTATCCCCATTTTGTGGGATAACTAAGGAGATTATGTCTTGAGGCCCTCAGGTTGCAGATATGGAGTTTCGAGAGACTACATGACCGACATTGTCCACTTGCGTAGATGGATACCCTTCTCAGCACCATAGAGGTCATGATTTTCAGATGGAATCCACCACACCAGTTGGCTTCTGAGAGGCATTGGGCCTTGATCCATGAGGTACAAGTCAGGTATTATGGTGAGTGTCATTTCAATGTTTGAGGCATTTGAGTATGTTGTATCTTAGATTGCTTTAGATTTCATGACATATGCTTGGACATTATGCCTTTTACCCTTTTTCACATTGGTGGTTGACATTGTGCCCTAGTCAGTGGTATTCCTCGGGAATGGGTTTTCTACTAGGAACTCCCTTGAAGATCCATCATACCGTTTGCTAGCGACATTATTTGTCTTGGACTCAAAAATACCCAGGTCTGCAGGTTACACGGGAAGCGCCCCAGCGCAACGCGGGAGAATCTCTTTTCGGATCACAAGTCAAGCGAGTGGGCGAAGTTTTGATATTAGCGGCCGAGATCCACCTACAAAACCGATCGACGTGCATCGGGATTTCGGGGCTGCCAAGTTGCTCGGGTTTTAACATGAAGAATAGCGCCAGTAGTTCAAGGAAAACCTAGGTTGTCCGATCCAGTTAAGACAGGTGGAAGCCAGTTGGCGTATCAGGGATCGCTGTTTCGGGAAACAAAAAGCTTCTCATCCTTTACAGCTGAAATCGTCGATCGACGAAACGTCGAAAGCGCCTTTGGAGCCAAGCCCACGATCCTAGCCCTGGGTCACATCAAGCAAGCTTGGGATTGAAAGCAGACCCTTTATAAATAGCGGATGTTATCTCGACCACACTTCTTAGGGACACGCGGCGCGCACCCATGTCGTGTCGGCATTTGGGAGTTCGAGGGGTAAGCTCTCCTCGTTATTTCACATTTAGAAACCCCGAATCCCGAAATGCCGAAAGTGTCCAGGACCCGGGCCCACAACATCACCAAATAAGTTCAGGGTCGTCAGATCTAGGGGGACGTGCATCGCCAACCCAGGCCATCTCGTCGTTTCGCTCATCGCGATGTCAAGGGACAGAGGTCATCCCCTTCCTATTCAC
Source organism: Picea engelmannii (assembly GCA_009831015.1). Classification (NCBI taxonomy): domain Eukaryota; kingdom Viridiplantae; phylum Streptophyta; class Pinopsida; order Pinales; family Pinaceae; genus Picea; species Picea engelmannii. Next base: position 82,725 of record ML810805.1, on the reverse strand, counting down.
GAATTTTGAAAGCTCCTTTGAGAGTAAACACAGGGTCACAGCCCGTAGTCACCTGGGAAATAAAAGAGTTGTGCAAAAGGAGCCGAAGGCGTCTGGTCCAGTCGCTGAAAGGTTCATCGTGTTCTCCGGGTGCCATTTGATCTGACCTCAAGCCTGTTTTCGCATGAAGTAAATGAAGGTAAGAAAGAGTGGTTGAAACCTCTCTTCATACATTGAGTGCAAGATATGGAGAGCCTGGCCAGTGGTCTGCTCGAGGGGGTCCTGTGTACCATTTTCTCCAAAGAGGCCATGCTTAGTCTTCAATTAGCCAGAGGAGGTATGCACACGCTAACTTGGCACTTAATGGCTCAGCTACTCCCCTTGCAAGGGCCATGCGCAATTAAGGTGGCGTCTGACAGGGATTATCCGTCCGAATTTGGCTGAAGGGACACCAAGCCTTGGGTGACTGGGCACACCTCTGTGAGGTGAATTTTCCTGAGTATATACACTCAGTCTTTGTATTTTGTAAGGGATGAATGGTTGAGCAAGGCTCTCGGTGGTAAATTTTAATGAAGCACTATTTTCCTGGTTATGTCGGGACTCTTGAGACTTCTTGTCTGATGAATGTTAGCTTTTCTTCCGCATCTTTGTCTACACTGTATTAGAACGGCTCGAAATTGGAGAATCCAGTCGAGCGGTAATTGTTATAGGATGATGTAGATTTTGATCACTATAACAGTTGCACTGTTTCTAATCAGTCTCTGTGATTTTCTTAGCGCTGAACGACTTGGAATTGGAGAATCCAGTCAAGTCTCCCCCTCTCAGTTTCTTGAAGCTCTGAACCAGAGGATCTCGCATTCAGATTTTTTCTTCTACAAATTCCTGAAAGGCCCGTTGCCTGAGGTAGTTTGTCCACTCCCCTCACCAAGTCTTCCACCTGCTCATTTTCAAATCAACCCATTGACTGAAGTTAGATCAAGACCTCCTTTGTTCCTCGCATACCGGACTCAGTCCTTGAGTTTGAGTGATATCTTCTCGATTCTCTACCCATTTGATCACCCCGTTAAACAAATCGTGACATAAAAAACTGATGGGCGTCGGGCTCTACTCTTGCTGCAATCCAAGAGTGACTTCCGTTGCCAACATTTCCGGCGCCATTGCCGGGGAAGGAGTTGAAAATCTTCCTTGGGATTGAACAACATTGAGCTTTTGATTCTGAAGGTGCATCAGGTATCAGATCCTTTTCAAGATTGCTACTGTGCACCTGGAAACTCCATTGTGACGACTCCGCTGGGGAGAACCTGCTCTATTAATTGTGGCTTTCAGAGGTAGACACACGCGGTCCCACCCACAGCTGCCACTAGCTACACCAGAAACTGATCCGGAGTTGGTTCTCAGGAAAGGAAAGGCCTCTGAAGGAGAAGCTCCTACCACCGAACTAGGTAATCTGCCATCTCCTTCTGTAAGAACTCCATTTTCTCTTCCTCAGTTTCCTAGCAGACTGCTTTCTGAAGTTTCTTGTTTCCTGAATTTCGGGAGTGTTCCTGTTGAGGTTTCCCCCCCTGGTCTGGGATTAGAGGGAGAAATCCTTGTCACTCTCGTTTCCCCTGAAGCTGCACCTTGGCGTAGATCCAGGACCACAGAAGGTTTTCCCACTCCTGGCCTTACCGCTCCGCCTCTTGTTACTGTGGCCGCTTCTGTGCAAAGAGAAACATCCGCCGATTTAAGCTCGCTAGCCTTCTCCTTAAATCCCCTCTTGTTTCCCACTCCACTTTGAGACTCATTCCCAGTAGCCCCTTCGCGAACTCCCTCTCTTCCAAGTTATCCTCCACCTAATATCCCTATGGCTGGAGAAAATCCCCCTATGACCAGAATGGAGGCCATTATAGCCGCTAGGTATGCTCCCCTTGTGCTACTGCGGCCTCCCAATGCCCTCCCAGAAGATGGTTACCTCAAACAACTGCCCAAGTTTATGGGTGAGGGGGACATAACTGCAGAAGAACACCTAGAATCCTTTTACAGTTTCACGGATGATAATAACATCATGCATGCGGACGTATGGATGAATATTTTTGTCGATAGTCTCCAAGGTGAGGCTAGAAAATGGTTTAAGGCCCTGCCTCCTGGATCTATTGATGGGATCGAAGCTTTAGATAATACCTTTTTAAGACAGTGGGGAGATAAAAAGGACTTCATGTATTACATGACAGAGTTTGGGTCTTTGAAGAGAAAGGAAGGAGAATCTGTCTCTGATTTCTCTAAGAGATTCAATAAAATGTATAATAAAATGTATAATAAAATTCCCACTGAGATAAATCCCTCAGAAGCCTCAGCTAAGATCACTTATGCTAGCCCCTTTGATCCCGATTTCTGCCTCCTGTTGAGGGAAAGAAGAGCCGCTACCCTAGCCCACATGCAGGATGCAGCTGTGGAGGTAGAATCTAACATATTGGTTGTTGACCGACTCAGGAACACTGTTGGTAGAAACATATCTAGGCAGAGGCTTGAAGCTTCCTCATCCAGTTCCTCTCCCCTGCCCCTTCAAACAGATGAAACAGCTAGGGTACTCAAGTCACTTTCTGCTAGAATGGAAAGGTGGGAGTTAGAAGGGAAGCCCATGTACATAAATCCCCAGAATGTTGATGGTAGAGGTTTCAGGAGAACTAATAACAATGGACCGCAGGCCTTCCCAAGGGAGCAAAGGGAAAAAGATAGAGAAGATCAAAGGATTCGAACCCCTCTCCAAAATAACCTGGTTACTCATGAGGGAGGGGAGGAGATAGACGAGTTCGACCCCGAAATTCATTGTGTTGAAGAAGCTCCTCCTTTTCCCCATTTGACTCAGTCTGCATATGAAAAATCTCTGATGAACATACAAATCCATGAGTTAGGTAAGGGAGAAAAGGCCGGTCACACCTATAACAGATACAACCTCAGGTCAAGAAAGAAAGAAGGAGACTTTGACAGCCAAGACCAGCCCCTCATAGCAAATGGGCCTACTAAATTTGTAGCAATCACTACTAAAGAAAAGAAAACTCAGAGTGCTTCTCCAGTAGTCAAAGAGCCTGCCACTGAGGTAAGGGAATCTCCTAAGCCTATCCCATCCTTCAATTTTGAGCATGAGATTCGGAACATTAGAATTCCTATACCCTTATCTGAACTCGTCAAAAACAAAGGTTTCAAAAGATCCCTCTCCAAGTTGCTACAATCTGAGTCCCCCCAGCCTTCCACTGACTCAATAAATCTCTAGGATGAAAATCCAGCAATTGTCCTAGGGCCCATGGTAGAAGATAGAGATGATTCATCCCCTCCCTTCTACACATCCCTGAATATACATGATAAAGTGTTGCATAGCTGCCTCATGGATTCAGGGACTTCCCATAACCTTATGCCCAAAATAGTAATGGAAGAGTTGGGACTGGAGGTGACAAAAGCTTATCATGATTTGTATTCTTTCGACTCACAGAGAGTGCAGTGTCTAGTATTCATCAAAGACCTGGTGGTTTCTTTGTTTCAGCTGCCCATGAAAAGCGTGGTCATGGATATTGTGGTAGCAGACGTTCCCCCCAAGTTTGGAATGATGTTTTCAAGGTCTTGGATTAAAAGACTTGGAGGAACGTTACAGATGGATCTCACATACGCCACCATTCCGGTCTTTGGATGGGAACACAAGAGGTTGTACAGAGAAGCCCAGCTAGCCTATATTGTCAGTGATGAAGAAAACCCCACTAATCACCCCATCTTTGCACTCGACACTGATCTAGGGTCTAGTTTGTTACAGATCACTGGATTTCCTGAGGCCCCATTATAGATCAGAAAGTGACCCATTCTTAATCAGAAGATACCTCCTCCAACCACCTCTGTTTGGAAGATGTTCTTTGACGGAGCCTCCTCCAGTATAGGTGCAGGCGCTGGGGTGATTTTCATATCGCCCTGCCAAGAGACCATATCCCTGTCATACAAGCTGGAATTTGAAACTACCAACAACGTGGCGGAATATGAAGATCTTGTTCTGGGTATGAGGGCTGCAAAAGAAATGGGAATCAAAGAGGTGTCAGTGTTCGGAGATGCATAATTTATAATCCAACAGGTCAGGGATATTTATTGGGCCAAGCATCCTCGACTCAGGAGCTACAGAAATGAGGTATGGGACCTGATTGATAATTTCTTCTCAAATTTCAACATTACCTTTATCCCAAGGGAAGAAAATACCTCGGCTGACTCCTTAGCAGTCTCAGCTAGTCTGTTCAGGATTCCTCTGCCACCGAAGATCCATGGTGAGGTCGAAATAAGATACAGGTCATCCATCCCGGACAATGTAAAGCATTGGGAGGTATTCGAGGATGATCTTGAAATAAAAAAAAATCTTCAGGCCGTCGATGAGTTTTAGTCATTGCACATTGATCAGGATCCTAATCCCAAAGNATTCTTAAATAAAATCGTTAATCACCAGATTATTCAGCTGCCCGGTAATCACATTCCAAGGGGACTAGTCCCTTTAGAGAGGTTGTTCGACAAGAACGATGTGGCAGTTAATGGTGGTGTTTCAAATAAAGATGTTGATACAGCCGAATGCAACATCGGCACGCAGGAGAAACCTAGGTTTATCAAATTATCGAGCAGCTTGACCAGTGAACAAAGGGCGGAATATACCGAGTTGCTAAAAGAGTTCGCTAATGTGTTTGCATGGACGTACGAAGACCTCAAGACTTGCGACACATCTGTCATTGAGCACAAGATCCCACTGAAAGAAGATGCTAAACCATTCAGACAGAAGCTGAGACAAATAAACCCCATGTTGCTACCTGTCATGGAGAAAGAAGTGAAGAAGTTGTTAGACGCCCAAATCATTGTCCCCTTGAGATATTCCGAATGGGTGGCCAATTTGGTCCCAGTAAGGAAGAAAAGTGGAGAAATCAGACTTTGTGTTGATTTCAGAAACCTGAACAGGAGCTCAAGGAAAGACAATTACCCCCTGCCCAATATGGAACAAATACTGCAGAGGGTAACCGGTGCATCTAGGATATCCATGATTGATGGCTTTTCTGGCTATAATCAGATATCAGTCATACCTGAGGACAGAGAAAAAATGGCCTTCACCACTCCTTGGGGCACATTCATGTATGCCAAAATGCCTTTTGGATTGATGAATGCAGGGGCAACTTTTCAACGAGCCATGGACATAGCCTTCATCGGGGAGAAAGACAAATTTGTGATGATCTACCTGGATGACATAACAGTTTTCTCCAAGTCTGACAGGGAGCACTGCGGTCATCTAAGAAAAGTTTTTTTGAAGTGTCGGAGGTTCGACTTATCCTTAAATCCCAGAAAATCTTTGTTTGCTATGAAGGAGGGGAAGCTATTAGGCCATATAGTATCAGAAGAAGGGGTGAGGATTGATCCTAGCAGGGTAGAGGCGATTCAAACCCTGTCACTTCCTAGATCCAAGAAGGAAGTTCAAGCCTTTTTGGGGAAGATTAATTTGTTAAGGAGATTCATCTCAAATTTTGCTGAGTTGGTGAAAAATATCACATCCATGCTCAGGAAAGGAAATGAAGTGAAATGGACCGTTGAATCCAGGGAATCTTTTACACAAATAAAAAGGGCATTGTCTGAGGCACCTGTGCTGATCAGTCCTAACTATTACAAAGGATTCCTAATTTTCTCTTTTGCTTCTTTTGATACAGTAGCGGCGGTCTTGTTGCAAAAAAATGAGGAAGGGCGAGAAAAACCCATTGCCTTTTTCAGCAAAGCATTAGGAGATGCAGAGGTCAGGTATGAAATCATGGAAAAACAGGCCTATGCCTTAGTAAAAGCTCTCAAAGTTTTTAGAGTCTATGTCTTGCACTCAAAGGTGATAGCATACGTTCCTTCAGCCTCTGTGAAGGACATCCTTATACAGCCCGACATGGATGGGAAAAGAGGGAAGTGGATTGCCAAAATCCTAGAGTTTGATTTGGAGATTAATCCCACCAAGTTGATAAAGGGGCAGGGTTTAGCCAAGCTGCTAGTTGAATCCAATTGCAAAGCCTTGGGGATTAGCTACATCAACGTCTGCTCAAAAATTCCGCAAGATGAGTCATCCAATAAGAATTCTCGGGGTGCCTTATCACTAGCAGCATGCACCTGGTACAAGGATATTTTGTATTTTTTGCAAGAATTGAAGCCTCCTGATGGAATGGGAAAAATCAAGGCGAGAGCTTTAAAGCTCAAGGTGGTCAGATATTGCCTCATTGACCAAGCCTTGTATTGGAAGGACCCTTTAGGGGTATTTTTAAGATGTCTGGACCCGCAAGAAGCCCATAAGGTTATATTTGATTTCCATAATGGCCTTTGTGGGGGGCATCATTTCTGGAAGACCACAGCTCATAAGATCCTCAGGGATGGATATTACTGGCCTACTTTATTCGCTGATGTTTGCAGAGAAATCAGAGCTTGCATCAAATGCCAGAAGTTTTCAGGAAAACAACAACTCAGATCACTGCCATTAAAGCCCGTAGTAGCTTCGACACCTTTTCAGCAGTGGGGCTTAGACTTCATTGGAGAAATTCATCCTCCCTCAAGCGGCCAAAACATATGGATCCTGACTGCGACAGACTATTTCACCAAGTGGATAGAAGCTACCCCTACCAGGAGTACTTCTCACAAAGTAATTATCAGCTTCCTGGAGGATATCATAGCCAGATTCGGCTATCCCAGCAAAATCGTCACCGACAATGCCGCCTCTTTCAGGTCTGAGCCTCTGGTCAAGTTCTATGAGCAATTTGAGATTTCGTTGATTCACTCTACTCCCTATTATCCTCAAGGAAATGGACTAGCAAAGTCTTCCAATAAAAGTCTGATCAAGCTCATCAAAAAATTATTGGAAGACAATAAAAGGGTCTGGGATTCAAAGCTCAAGTTTGCCTTATGGGTCGACCGAGTGACGACAAAGAAGTCTCTAGGCATCTCACCTTTCCAACTTGTTTATGGAATAGAAGTTGTTTTCCCTACTCAGCTCGCTTTATCCGTAGAAAAATTCCTCCAGGACCTTGAAGGAGAACCTGACCATATGGTCAGAAGGATTCATCAGTTGGTGGAAGTTTAGCAGATCAGGGAACAAGTCATGGACAGGGCCTACCATCATCAGCAGAAGATCAAGCAAACCTTTGATAGGAAGAGCAAAAAGAAAGATTTCGATTTGGGCGATCTAGTGCTCAAATGGGATGCACCCAGGCAGGATAGGGGCAAACACAGTAAGTTTGATGCCCTCTGGTTTGGGCCTCTCAAGATCTCTGAGGTGTTTTCAAACAACACTTATAGGTTGCAGGATTTGGAAGGCGAAGAAGTTTTTGATGGCCCAGTAAATGGGCATGTGGCTTCTTTTGTTTTGTAAATATTGTTTTATGTTTTATGTTTTCGGCTTAATAAATGACTCCATAGCCCAACAACAAGGCAATGAAACTGCAGAATGAGTTTTTAGAGCATCACAGGGATGACTCTATCCCCCATGGAGCCTAATGTTAGCGACATTATTTGTCTTGGACTCAAAAATACCCAGGTCTGCAGGTTACACAGGAAGCGCCCCAGCGCAACGTGAGAGAATCTCTTTTCCGATCACAAGTCAAGCGAGCGGGCGAAGTTTTGATGTCAGCGGCCGAGATCCACCTACAAAACCGATCGACGTGCATCGGGATTTCGGGGCTGCCAAGTTGCCCGGGTTTTAACACGAAGGATAGTGCCAGTAGTTCAAGGCAAACCTGGGTCGTCCGATCCAGTTAAGACAGGTGGAAGCCAGTCGGTGTATCGGGGATCGTTGTTTCGGGAAACAAAAAGCTTCTCATCCTTTACAGTTGAAATCGTCGATCGACGAAACGTCGAAAGCGCCTTTGGATCCAAGCCCACGATCCTAGCCCTGGGTCACATCAAGCAAGCCTGGGATTGAAAGCAGCCCCTTTCTAAATAGCGGATGTTATCTCGACCACACTTCTTAGGGACACGCGGCTCGCACCCGTGCCATGTCGGAATTCGGGAGTTCAAGGGGTAAGCGCTCCTCGTTATTTCACATTTCAAAAACCTGAATCCCGAAATGCCGAAAGTGTCCAGGACCTGGGCCCACAACATCACTAAATAAGTTCAGGGTTGTCAGATCTAGGGGAACGCGCGTTGCCAACCCAGGCTATCTCGATGCTTCGCTCATAGCGATGTCAAGGGACAGAGGTCAGCCCCTTCCTATTCACGAATGTCGAAAGCTCCTTTGAGAGTAAACACAGGGTCACAGCCCGTAGTCACCTGGGAAATAAAAGAGTTGCGCAAAAGGAGTCGAAGGCGTCTGGTCCAGTCACCGAAAGGTTCATCGTGTTCTCCGGGTGCCATTTGATCCGACCTCGAGCCTGTTTTCACTTGAAGTAAATGAAGGTAAGAAAGAGTGGTTGAAACCTCTCTTCATACATTGAGTGCAATATATGGAGAGCCTGGCTAGTGGTCTGCTCGAGGGGGTCCTGTGTACCATTTTCTCCAAAGAGGCCATGCTTAGTCTTCAATTAGCCAGAGGAGGTTTGCACACGCTAACTTGGCACTTAATGGCTCGGCTACTCCCCTTGCAGGGGCCATGCGTAGTTAAGGTGGCGTCTGACAGGGATTATCCGTCCGAATTTGGCTGAAGGGACACCAAGCCTTGGATGACTGGGCACACCTCTGTGAGGTGAATTTTCCTGAGTATATACACTCAGTCTTTGTATTTTGTAAGGGATGAATGGTTGAGCAAGGCTCCCGGTGGTAAATTTTAATGAAGCATTGTTTTCCTGGTTATGTCGGGACTCTTGAGACTTCTTGTCTGATGAATGTTAGATTTTCTTTCGCATATTTGTATACACTGTATTAGAACGGCTCAGAATTGGAGAATCCAATCGAGCAGTAATTGTTATAGGATGATGTAGAGTTTGATCACTGTAACAGTTGCACTGTTTCTAATCGGTCTCTGTGATTTTCTTAGCGCTGAACGACTTGGAATTGGAGAATCCAGTCAAGTCTCCCCCTCTCAGTTTCTTGAAGCTTTGAACCAGAGGATCTCGCATTCGGAGTTTTTCTCCTATGAATTCCTGAAAGGCCCATTGCCTGAGGTAGTTTGTCCACTCCCCTCACCAAGTCTTCCACCTGCTCATTTTCAAATCAACCCACTGACTGAAGTTAGATCAAGACCTCCTTTGTTCCTCGCATGCCAGACCCAGTCCCTGAGTTTGAGTGATATCTTCTCGAGTCTCTATCCATTTGATCACCCCATTAAACAAATCGTGACATAAAAAACTGATGGGCATCGGGCTCTGCTCTTGCTGCAATCCAAGAGTGACTTCCGTTGCCAACACCGTTCACAACCATGCTTACCAGTTTTCATAACTTAAATCCTCCCATTTCCTTGTCTCTTGGGATTTTAGGGTGTATTGACCCAAGAAGTGGTTGTCCCTCATTCTATAGGAAGAAGAGGTTGAAGGCCTAGAGGGATTATTCTTGGTTAAAATATAAAATCCTATTTATAAAACTTCTAGATGCTTCACCTAGGTATCCCCCAAGAAAGAAATGAAATGCTTCTCTATAAGAAAAGGGGAACCCAAAAATAAATAATAGAATGCTTGGGGGGTTATTTGGAGGATAGGAGGTCTCATCATGAGTCAGCCTATCATGATCATGGGTATCTAGCGGTATGACATTACCATCATTTGGCCACCAAGCCAATGTAGTGGCTCTCAGTTGCACAATTGAGAGAAAGGGGGTCTCATCACGAGCCAACCTTCTCATTTGTGTGAGGTATTTGTGAGTGACATTGTCATTATCGGGACACCACACTAGGACAATGTCCTTCAACTCGTCCTTTAAAACATGGAAGAAACAAGGAATGGAAAGAGAATGGGATTGGAAAAATTGCATTGCAAATGAAGGTGTCGCACGCCCTCTACAAAGGCACCCATGAATGAGACACTACAACCCCTTATATGTCTTGAACACCATGCCTAATGATTCTTGGTCCTTAACCACTTCATCCCTTTACATGGCGTAGAGAGGGATCACTTGGGAAACACTCCTTGACTAGGGAAAGATCTACCCAACTCCCATATCCAAGCTTGGAAAGTCGCATAGTGTCTTTGAGCACTTACTTGTTTGATAGGGTAATATTTCATGCAAATGCTTAGGTAGCTCATTTATTGATTTTATTTACTCATCATGATATTTTGACTTGAGATCCTTGGAGGGCATGCTTATTTGTCTTTGTAGGACCTATTTAATGGACAATTTTTTAGGAACAAGCCTAGCTTGGGCTTCCATGGGGCTTGAATCCCACAGGTTGGATGCCAAGGGCTTGCATGTCATATGAGAGAGACATACATTCGGAGGCCTAGAAGACAATATAGAATACATGAACTAGCCCTCACATGCCAAACATTTTTCCTAGGAGAGGAAAAATTTCACCTTTGGAGGGATGACGTCACCTAGGATGGCTAGGGTTTGGTGGTGAAGTTATTGCTCATTGACACATGGACGTTTTGAGGAGAGGAAGGTATTGACCATGAGAAGTTGACCTGGATGATTGACATGTGGCCTTTGGAGGCCTAACGATGCATCTCCAACTCCAAATATTTTCTCCTAGTGTCAAAACGTCCCCTAAAGGGGTGATGTCACCTTCAGTTAGGGTTTATTTTTGTGTAAAAGTGAATTTAAAGATGAATTGTTTAATATAATTTGGTTGAAAGGGTTAATATAAGGGTTATGGACCCCTTGTCTTATGATTCACCCTTGTTAGTGTGGACAAACTATGTTAATGTCATTTTGTATAAATAGAGATCATAAGATCTCATTTTAAAATATAACACTCCCATTGTGAGAAGGATTGGACTGAAATTTTCGCGATCTTTGGCTAGTGTCTCTCTTGTTCTCTTTTGTATGGATACTTTCTTGGTTATTGGTTGGTGGAAGTGATGCACTAGCCTTGGAAGGCTATTCTTTTGCTATTGCGGTGGTTTATCTTAACATTTTCCTTGAATTGGTAAGGCTTTTACTTTGTATTATCATTTGTTTTCAAGACAAGGTTATTTTTCTAGAGCTAGGTGGGAAGTATAAGGGCATGCACCCCCACCTTAGCCTCCATTATTTTATGCTTAAGTTTTGTTGGTTTAATAAGGGTTTACTAAGAGAAGTATAAGTGCATACACCCTTTTAGTCTAAACCCTAGCTAGGGATACTTTCCTTGCAGAGTAAGAGGATTTACACCCCCAAGGAGGTAGTTCCTATAGCTCATTATTTTATTGACTCCATTAACCTAGTCATTAAAATCACTAGTCATTACTTGTTTCATTAGAGAAATAAATTGTTGCTTTGGTAAATGTGAAATTTTCAAGTTTTGAAGTTATCTCTTTTGGAAGTTGTCCTTTAATCCCTTAGCTATCTTGCATCATTGAGTCGTCCCCTTTCAACCATTTAATATTGTTGTTGTTATAAGTAAATTCTACATCCATAAGGCTACAAAAAACCTAACCCTTTAACCCCTAATAATTCTTAAACTAACCCTAGGATTAACCCATAACTTTGCCCTAACTCTCTACTAACCTTAGCACACGTGTTGAGCTAGTTAAAGGTGTTTTTAATTGGATGATTTTTCTATTGTGAAGCTTGGTTTTCTACATCCATAGGGATGATAACTATCGTTGCAGTAACCTTTTGTTTTTAGCCTTGCTTTTGTGCTAGAATATTGCTTTATCATTGTTGAGTTGAGTTAGCCTTCACTAGCTTCTCTCTTGCTTATTCAATCATATTTTTAGCACTTATTTTGCAAATTTTACTATATTTTATGAGATGATATATATCATTTAATTTTGTTTCAATTAAGGAAAAAAATCTTAACTTTCTTTTCCAACTAACATATTACAAGTATCCTTGGTTTTCATTTTTTATCAGGAAGGTGCTTTACTCTCGGCAGGTCACTCAACTCATTTGGAAACCCTTAAGCCTTCCCAAGACTCTTTTCCAAGCTCTTCCTACTATTATAATTGAACTCTAGGGACATTCATTCATACTTATCATGTCACCGGGATTCCCCCCTTGAGTTGACTACCTCACCTCTAAAGTGACGGGAACACCTTCCTAAGGTGACAGTGGGTAGGTGATCTCTTAGTTGTTTCCATTTTGGTGGTTAGGTTGGGATTTTCCGAACCTACAACTTTTGCGATAACATTTTTGCGTTGTTTTCGGGGAGGATATTGAATCCTCTTCTAAACCCTAACGACACTTTGGAAAAATATCCCAAATCCATCCCCTAGCTTTCCTGGCGAATCCACCCAAGGAACGTTCCATTTCCACCCTTGATGAACTCTTCTTAAAGTTCATCTGGAGACTCCACCTTCCAAGAACCCACTTTTCCTTTATCCCTTTCCATCCTTTGATGAGCCTTGAGCTCATCTGGTGACTCCATTGAAGTATTACCCCAAGTAATGGAACCATGGCCTCATGGGACTCACCATGTGCATTTCATAAGGTTTATCCCTCATTTGATATCCAGGATATCCCTGGGTATCCAAATCATTGTTCCCCGGAGTGGAGGGAAAGTTGCCCTAAATTTAATGGTGATCCAACTCTAATAGTCACCCATGTCATCAATTATATGAAGTATGCTTCAAGCCTAGTTGTGCTACATGAAGATG
>ML810805.1:34098-45688 GCA_009831015.1 Picea engelmannii | reverse complement strand
TGGTTCTTCATCTTCGGCAATGTGAGCATGTTGCCTTTTGTGCTTCCTCTTGTACTCTTCTCTTCTAACTGGACAATTATTTGCCTTGTGTCCCATCTTATCACAATGATAGCATTGTATAGATGAGAGATCTCGTCCCTTGCATTGTCCTTTCTTCTAAAAATTTCTTGAATGAGATTCTTGGTTGTTGAACTTGTTTGATGGTTGTGGTTCTCTATGAGATTCTCTTTTGAAGTAGGGTTTCTTCCTTCCTCCTTTTGTATGAGTAGCTACGGCTTGATCATCTTCCCTTGCTAGTAGTGCTTCACGGTTGGTTACCCTTGTCTCTTCTTGGGTGCATTCTTCACATAGGCTTTCAAACTGTAGTTTTTCCTTTATGTCGCATACTGACTGGATGAATGCATCCCAAGGTCTTGCGAGACCATTTAGGGCAGTTATTACAAATTTGTCTCCGTCGATGGTGTCTCCAATCGCTTTCAATTGTTCTTTTATTTCGGAGATTTGGGAGAAATATTCTTGAATCATTTCTCCTTTCTGCATCTTGGTATTCTTCAACTGAGTTCTGAGATTCATCTTTCGGTTGATGTTCTTTCCTTCATATAGTTTGCTTAAAGCATCAAACATCTCCTTCGGGGTTTTCTTTGACGATACATACAGGATCAAGTGGTCTTTGATTGAATCTGCAATGATTCTTTGAGCCCTGATTGAGTCCTTCTGATGCTTCGCTTTCTCTATGGCATCTTCAGATTCCTCCACTTCTTCTTTGATAAATCTTGATAGGTCATTCTCTACAAGGATCAAACCGATTCTATACTTCCAGGCACGGAAGTTGATTATGCCTTCTAATTTCTCAACAAGCTTTGTGCTTGCAGACATCTTGTACTTTCAGCAACAAAAATAACCAAAAAATTGAAAGTGCTCAAAATTAAATTTTGACCTTACCAGGAGGTGCGCTTGGCTGAGGTGAGTAGCCTGGTGTCCTCAGATCTGAGAAAATCCAAATTTTACCCTGTCAAATCTGATCTGCGGATTTTTGGACTGGTGCTTCCGGTACTTCTGGTACTCTGGTACTTCTGGTACTGGTTTTCTGGTACTCTGGTGAAACTAGGGTTTCACTTTCCGGGAGATCCAGCCACGGAAAAGTTGTGCTCTAGGTGCCAAATTGATCCTGGGGGGAGGGCGCAACTTTCTAGGAGGTTAGGGGGATGAAAATAGATACTTTTTCAAAACCCTAATTTGCAGGTGTTGCAACAGAGACGTTTTTCCTCTTGCAAATAATGCTTTCTTCAAGTTGGATTTGATACCATGTTAATGTTTATGCCATTATTATAGTTCTTTGCATTTCAATAGATAAGAGCATAATAAGAACAAGATCACTGAGAAATACACATTCACAAGAGACACAACATTTATCCTGGAAAACCCTCTAGGGGAAGAAAACCCAGCAAAAACTTCCTTATCATAAATAGATTATACAATGTTCAAGAGATAACTCAAGCCAATACAGAAAGTCCTCCCCAAGAGATGTGCCAGTCTTCTCCTCCTCTCTCTGGTAATTGCAGTTTGCCTCATAAGAGAAATGAGCAAGTGAGTTGTGTGTTTGAAGTGAGGCGCTAGCCTCTTATTTATATCAGACTGGCACGTGTGAAAGGTCACAACTGGCAGGGCCAACCTCTCACTCTGGGTGGGTAAACCCACCTTTAATTAATTCTGGGTCTTCCATTATAACTGTTTGGGTCGACTTCTTATTCTCTCCTTTGTAATTGTCCGATGACCAATCCGCAAAAGGGGATTTGGTCCTTATACAATTACCGACATGATTAATCCTCAATGGGGATTAATCCAATAACAATAATAATAATAATGACATGATTAATCCGCAATGGGGATTTAATCCAATAACAAAATAATAATAAGAATGTTCTTCGCAGTTACATTATTTCAACAATGAGACACCTAATTTGCCTAAAATTCGCAAACCCTTTTCTACATTATACAAATATTTCAAAGTACTAAGCTATATATCAAATGCAAAATTATTATTACAATTTGAAATATATTTGTAGAGTGAAGTTATAATATCTTTATCTGCAACCTTTACAATTTCTAATAAAACCACAACTTATTTTTCCAAGCAAAAAAAAAAAATATTTACAACATAAATTCCCCTCGGGAGAATACCAAAGATAAAAGAATAACTCATATAATGAGAGTTTTTTTCTCAACAAACTGCTTTCTTATTACATAAGTGATTGTCAAACACAATGAATATATTTTGTTCTGTGTTGGAAAATAGAAGGGAAAGTGACAAAGACACAAAAGTAATGATCAAAAAATGGAAAGGTTACACTAAATATTGGAAAATAAACATTTGTGACAAAGGAGGGTTTTTGTTGGAACTATTGCTCAACCCCTCACATCACCTACTTTGTGTTCCTTGAAAAAAACATTGCAAGAATATTATTACTCAATCATTGGGAGACACATGTTTGTCACCATCTCCTTAGAATTGAATATCCCAATTCATGAACCAATTTGAAATAACATAATGGTACATTCACTCAACAATTTCCTGGTAGGCACTATTCAATCGTACAATAGATCCTCAAACTCATGTTGGGGGGTAAATTTTACTGAGATTGAATGTGAAAACTCCTCATTCCAATTGTCCCTTCTAAATGTTTTGAAATTTACCCACCATGTCATCCCTCTATCCTTCTTGGCTTGTTCAACTTCTAGAGTGTTATCTAGAAATACTGCAATAATTACTGCAATTGTCGGTGGTGAGGAGAATATGGTGTTTGGGAAGTTATTAAACTGCAACAAAATATGACAAATTAAATTAGGCACAAGACCTCATATCAATTTATTAAATCCTACCTTGAAAATCAAAACAATGCATGCTTCAAAATTCATTTTGAACTTACCAATCGTGCATTTGTATGGACAGGACCCACTTTAGAAGGAACATAAAATTCATTTAACTTTTATGGAATAGAGAGACCTAGAAATAAGGAAACTCCAAAGATGAATAAGTTTCACATTCATTTCATGTTAGTGAATTGAATGATGAAAACACCAACAACAACTGGAAAAATAGCAGCAAATAGGAACACTCAAAAACCCACAAACCTAAACTTCCAAATATATTTTATTTTATTCAGAGTGATTGAAACCACTTACAAACCAGAGCAAAGAGCACACAGTGTGATGCAACAAATATGGGAAACGATATTGATGCAAAAAGAGATCACAATTTCCCTAAATGTTGGTAAATACAAAAATACATTAATATGAAGGATTGTGAACAAGATTATAAACATTTCTCTCAAACAAGTAAATGTGTTTCTCTTAAATCAAGTAAATATATTTCTCGCAAGGAAAAAGGAGTCCCCAACCTAATATTGAAAATAAGATCATAAAACCAGTTGATATTTTCACAGCACGCCGGTTGCCTACTCTAGTGATACCAAGAAATCCAACATTCTCTCTAAAATAACAAACAAATTCAGTTAAAGTTTGAAGAAATTTTGAGAAATTAAGTACTCTTAATGGTAATATTTTCATGATGACTTAAATGAGTAGAGCATACTCACACTGAAACAATGGAGACAATTCATGTCCCCAAAAGGCCATTTAGTAGCATGCCAATACCCTGGAGCATAACACTAGTTAGTCCCATCCAATTTTCCAAATAAATGCATGTACATGAATTATTTCAATTCAAATAAAACAAAATTTGATTTAAAACAATTAGTCCCAGTCAACTCACCTACCAACTAATACCCTGACTTAGAACATATGCAAGAGGAGTCATGGCACTTGCAAGTCTTAACACCACCTTATATGATCTAGTTGATTGTTTAAATTTCATGACAAGGTTATAGTCAAATTACAACTGCATTTACTGAGACATATCCACCTCATCATCCCCAAGATATCATGCATAATAATTAAAATCTAACTACTTCAAATGCCAAGTCAATCCCAAAACACCTACCAATCATTTTTAAGCACAAGAAATGATAAAAATGTGGCAGTTGTGTATAGCTTCAATAAGAGAAACAAGAACTGCAAACATCATTCCAAACATACGATCGACATCAAAAGTATCTCCAATTCCCAACCTTCATGTAATAGTTGATCCTATCTCACTTTATTAGGATTAACAGTAGCACCAATGCCCGACCTTGTTGAAGCTCTAACACTCATCGATGTACTATAGCATGGTATATTTGACTTCCTGTCATAAGTATACACATCATAATATTGGATCACTTCACTAGGATCAACAATAACTCCAATGCCCAACCTTATTGTACTAGTTGATCCTGGATCGCTTTATTAAGATCAACAGATGGCCCTTCGAGGTTGTAAACAACACCTGTCACACCCCTAAAAATAGAATCACGTTCACTCATCAATCCTACAGGATTTTAATTACAACCTCATAATCAATAATGGAATTTAATTCATAATCATAAAATAATATAAAGGAGGAGAAGAAAATATGCATCATTTATCATAAAATGAATTTCAAAGGCAACAAATTGGATGTATTGCACCATTTCTGCCACAATGATAGGAAAATCCTCAATGGATTCCATCTTTGTGTTGGGACATGAGACCACTATGGTGAAGAAGAGAAATTTTAGACTCCCAACTCAAGTTTTCTAGAGAAACATACAAGGTGGGGGTGGGGGGAATAATAGAGAATACATGTTCTCTATTATTCCGATAGTGGGGGGAATAATAGAGAATATGGTGGGGATGGGGATGGGGGTAATATTAGAGCCAATATTACCCCACCCTTTATTTATAATAAATTAATATAATGTGAAGTGAACGAATTATAAAAACATACCAATTTATTTCAATATATTTATTTATTATGTTAATTAATAATATAATGTTATACATGGTTTCAAAAAAAATTGATATTTAATTTTATTGCTATATATTTTTCATATACCATTCTAAATGGTTAAAACATTTATTAATTTAAACCAATATTTTACTATTCAAACATAACACTTTAATAATAATAAAAAATACACATTAAACTATGATATAAATTGTGTCCAAATTAGATATGGTAAGTATCTATATTTGACTTGACCAACTTTACTACAATATAAATAATTTTGAAATATAAAATACCAAGTTAGTTATGAAACATTGTATACTAAAAGAAATTCTGAATTAAAAAACTAGCATAAATTTCCTCCCTTACTTTGGCACTAATATTATTATGTATTATTATCTTTGTGATGTATTCTTAATTACATGCTTATTGATTCATTGTTGCTATCTTTGTTTTTGTGATGTTTTCTTAATTACAAGGTTATTGAGTCCTTACTCAAGTTACATAATTAATCACTTTGTAGTGTCTTCTTAATTAGAGGGTCGTTTACTACCCTTTGTTGTCTATGTGATATATTCTTACTAATACCATCAAAATCATTATGAAATTTAGCTCCCTCACTTTGGTATCAATATCAACAACAATCCTTCCTTGTTCTATTACTAAGATTGATATGAATTATTAATTTTAATACTTTAATATTAACAAAACTTACAAGTACTTATATACTTCTATGCATATGTTAGAAACTAAAAAAAATCAAACTAATACAACCAAGTATTTAGAAGAATTTAAGAACCAACCCCTAAAAGGACTATGCAATTACTAAGATTGATATGAATTATTAATTTTAATACTTTAATATTAACAAAACTTACAAGTACTTATATACTTCTATGCATATGTTAGAAACTAAAAAAAATCAAACTAATACAACCAAGTATTTAGAAGAATTTAAGAACCAACCCCTAAAAGGACTATGCAGTGTGCAGGTACGTTGTCTAGTATATTAGATTCAAAGAGTGTAAAACTTCTATAGAAAAAGTCAAAACTAGGTTTATCTTTTTCTTGATAGTGATAACAGAGTTTTAAATTGTATTTTGTTATAATATTCTTATATGTATTCCTCATCTATTTTATCATTCAAAATTTCTAAGAAGTGCAAATATTTCCAATGCTTTGAATCTAATTTAATGCTAGTAGGGAATCTAATAAATATGGCATAACTTTATCATATGTTAATATTAACAATTGAATTACTTAATAATAAATAGTAATGATAAGGTAGGATTAGTTAACAAAAAATTGTATAGATTAATATAAAAATGTTTGTTGCACATTGTGAGAGTCATTTATCATGTATAAATGAATTTTCCCCTTGGTCCACCACATACAAAAATGTTTGATCTTCCACTTGTTCATTCCATTTAGATTTAACTCCAAGGGACTCTACCAAATTTGAACTATGATTTATGGTCTCTCTAGATAGTTTAACCAATTGAGCTAACCATTGGGGCTCCTTGATTGTTCTAATTAATCACATTGAGTTATTAATTGTGAGTGACAAGAACTAATGATATCCTAAATAAAAATATGTTTCGCCACCAAAAAAGTTGATTTAATTCTCGATCTAAATTGAATTTGATCAAGATTAGGGATTAATGTATTGAGATTGACCAAAATTGAAGTTCTTATTGATCACTTTAATATCCAACATGTAATTTTTTCAAGGGGGAGTCGAGTAATTATCATCTTGAATACAATTTACCCATCAAAATTGGTCAAAATCGATGTAATCCTTGATGGACTTGAGTTCAAATTTGTACATTTATGTGATATATTTATTTATCCCCAATTCAAATTTGCACCTTTCTTTGTCAATCCATCATTATCTAATTTCTAATATCGTCATAGTATTCTCTACTTCATTGTGGAGTCATTCCTTGTGTTCCCTTTAAAACCTGTTTAATTTTCCTAATAATAAGTTGGGTGTCACCTTCCACCTCTAAAAACTTTATTCTCATTTCCATTGACATTTCTAAGCCTTTGAAGATATGGAATTTTTAAATTATTCATGATTACCCTAATCGAATTTTAATTTTAGATAAGGTGGAATTAGTAAAATTCACTTTGATGAGACGATATCTTGTAGCGTGGTTATCAAATAAGAGTGAGATAGCTTGAATACATAAAGTCCATAATATTGCTTAATAACTTTCAGGGTACTGTGTTCAATTCATGTGCTTGGTTCATCTTTTATATGATATAGTCTCAACGATATCCCAAGAGATTGTATTGTATGTTGGTCTATCTTTTATATGATATAGTCTCAACAATATTTCCAAAGATCTTATTATATGTTTCATGAATAAGTCGGGTATCACATAAAACTATAACTACATACAACTATATATGAGTAGATTAAAATCAAATCTAAACTGTAAGCTCCACCAGTTAAAGAAATAAATTGTTGTAATTTTTATTATAAAGATAGAAACAATAATGTCAAAATCAATAGCTTATATAATATCATCTAGACATTGCATCCAATCCAAAATAAAAGAAAGAGTAAAGAGTAAGCTACAAAAGTAGCAAGGATTGTATTTTGTTTATTATGTCCACTGTGAAAATTTTAAAGTAGTCTATCCGGTGCTTTATATTGCCTCCAACCCAAAATAAAAGTAAAGAGCAAGCTACAAAAATAACAAGGTTTGCCTTTTGTAGAAAGGATTTCCAACCATAAAGAGTTAAATACCCCAAACTAGGCCATTTTACTCTTTTAATAAGAGAATTTTGTGTGAAACTGGAAATTAGATAAAACTTATTTTAGAATGAGCAACATTAGTTTATGGGGCTCAATGAATTTCTGAAATTAAATTAATCGAAACTTGTGGTGCACCATATTCATAAATAATTGTTGGGCAATCAACATCTTCAAGGCCATGACACACCTAACTTTGCCTAAAATTCACAAATCATTTTCTGCATTATACAAATATTTCAAAGCACTAAACTACATATCAAATGCAAAATCATTATTACAATTTGAAATGTATTTGCATAGTGAAGTTATAATCTATTTGTCTGCAACCTTTACAATTTCTAATAAAACCACAACTTAGTTTTCCAATCAAAAGGACTTTGATTTACAACATAAACACCCCTCAAAATAATACCAAAGATAAAAAACCAAAAAAAAAAAAAGCATACAATGAGAGCTTTGTTTTCAACAGCCTGCTTTCTTATTACATAAATGATTGTCAAACACAATGAATATTTTTTGTTGTGTGCTGGAAAACATAAGGGAAAGTGACGGAGACAAAAAAGTGATGATCAAAGAATGACAAAGTTACACTAAATATCGGAAAGTAAACATTTATGACAAATGAGGGTTTTTGTTGTAACTGTCGCTCAACCCCTCACATCATATGCTTTGTGTTCTTTAAAAAAAATACAATAACATTGTTACTCAATCATTGGGAGACACATGCCTGCCACCATCTCCTTAGAATTGAATATCCCAATTCATGAACCAATTTGAAATAGCATAACGGTACATTCACTCAACAATTTCCTAGCAGACATTATTCAATCGTACAACAGATCCTCAAAATCATGTTGGGGGGTAAACTTTATTAAGATTGAATTTGAAAACTCCTCATTCCAATTGTCCCTTTTGAATTTTCTGAATTTTACCCACCACAACATCCCTATATCCCTCTTGGCTTGTTCAACTTCTAGAGTGTTATCTAGAAACACTGCAATAATTAGTGCAATTGTTGGTGGTGAGAAGAATATGGTGTTTTCGAAGTCATTAAACTGCAACAAAAGATGACAAATTAAATTAGTAATGCGACCTCATATCAATTTATTAGATCCTACTTTGAAAATCAAAACAATGCATGCTTCAAAATTCTTTTTGAACTTACCCATCATGCATTTGTATGGACAGGACACACTTTAGAAGGAGCATAAAACTCATTTAACTATTATGGAATAGACATGCCCAGAAATAAGGAAAATCCCAAGATGAACAGGTTTCACATTGAGTTCATGTTAGTGAATTGAACAATGGAAACAACAACGACGATTGGAAAAATAACAACAAATAGGAATACTCAGAAACCCACAAACCTAAACTTCCAAATATATTTTATTTTATTCAGAGAGATTGAAACCACTTACCAACTAGTGCAAAGAGCACACAATGTGATGCATCAAATATGGGAAACGATATTGATGCAAAAAGAGATCCAAATTTTCCTAAATGTCAGTAAATACAAAAATACATTAATATAAAGGACTGGGAACAAGATTATAAACATTTATCTCAAACAAGTAAATGCATTTCTCTTAAATCAAGTAAATATATATCTCGCAAGGAAAAAGGATTCCCCAACCTAATATTGAAAATAAGATCATAAACCAGTGGATATTTTCACAACACGCCAACTGCCTACTCTAGTGATACCAAGAAGTCCAACATTCTCTCTAAAATAACAACACGGATTCAGTTAAAGTTTGAAGTAATTTTGAGAAATGAAGTACTCTTAATGGTAATATTTTCATGATGACTTAAATGAGCAGAGCATACTCAGACTAAAACAATGGAGGCAATTCTTGTCCCACAACGGCCATTTAGTAGTATGCCAATACCATGGAGCATAACACTAGTAAGTCCCATCCAGTTTTCCAAATAAAAGCATGTACGTGAATTATGTCAATTCAAATAAAAAAAATGATTTAAAAAAACCAGTCCTAGTGAGCTCACCTTCCAACCATTACCCCAACTTAGAACATATGTAGGAGGAGCCATGGCACTTGCAAGTCGTAACGCCGCCTTATATGCTCCAGTTGATTGTTTGAATGTTGTGACAAGGTTATTGTCAAATTACAACTTTGTTGAAGCTCTAGCACTCATTGATGTACTATATCTTGATCTCTTTTTCTTCCTGTAATAAGTATAAACATCATAATATTGGCTCACTTCACTAGGATCAACAATAACTCCAATGCCCAACCTGACTCTACTAGTTGATCCTAACTCACTTTATTAGGATCAACAAAAGCTCCAATGCCCAACCTTGTTGAATCTTTGGTCTGGTACTCATTGATGTATATATATTGATCTCCTTTATTTCCTATATGAAGTATAAACATCATAATAGTGGCTCACTTCACTAGGACCAGGAATACCTCCACCACCCAACCTTCCTATACTAGTTGATCCTGGCTTCCATCAGGAAGTGTACCAGTATCTGCATCATAACCTGCATATTAGGTGGAGGTGAAATACAATCACCACCTATACAACTTGGTTGGATCCCCTTCATAGTCCTCTATTGGATCAGATAAATTTGTCTAACTATATAAAGGATTAAATTGAAAAACTTTGAAACTCCTTCAAGGATATATGAAAGTAGAGGAACCACTATTGGATATCTAGAGGGTTCAAGGTGGGGGGGAGGTGGGTGTGAGGCACCCACTTCCTATTTTGAATTTTTGAAAACATTATTGGTGTAATCCATGGAGAAAAAAATGGATATGGATGTTGATCTCCACCTCTAACAAGCGATAGATGTCACAGTTGTGTAATCTACTAAGCAATTGAAGAGGGTTGAGAAGGTATTGATACATGAAAAGGCTTGAAGGGGGGAATTTTAAGCCTTGTACTATACAATCCATTTGAAATCGATAATTGCTACAAATTTGAAACATATTTTGTTATAAAGCACTTGGAAATTCCTACAAATTGTTGGCATTACACAATATTAGCCAAGTACCAGTAAAAAGTAGGATAGACTTCAATTATCTTGTTGAAGTTTTGGCATTGATTGATGCATGATAACTTGATCCCTTTTGCTTCTTGTATGAAGTATAAACATCCTAGCACTAGCTAACTTCATTAGGGTTAGCTATAACTCTAATGCCCAACCTTCATGTATTAGTTGATCATTGCTCACTTGATTAGGATGAGCAGTAGCTCCACAATGCCCAACCTTGTTGAAGCTCTAACAATCATTGATGTATTATAGCTTGATCTCCTTTGCTTTGATTCTTGTATGAAGTATCAACGTCATAACATTGGCTCACTTCACCAGAGTCAACAGTAAGCTCCAATGCCCAACCTTCTTGTACTATTTGATCATGGCTTCCCTATGGAAGTGTACCAGTATCTACATCACAACCTGCATATTAGGCAAAGGGGAGGTGGAATACAATCACCACCTGTATGAATTGGTTGGATCCATTTCATCATCATGTTTTATGGCTCTGTAAAGGATTAACTTTTAAAAATATTTTTAACCCTTTCAAGGATATATAAAAGTAGAGGAATCACTATCAGATATCCAGAGGGCTCAAAAGGAGGGTAAGGCATCCACTTACTATTTGTGTTTGGTGAAACATTCCTATTATAAGCCTTGGATGAAACAAAGGATATGAGTGCTAACTCCACCTCTAACAAAGGATAGATTGGGAAGTTAAGCAGTCTCCTAAGTAGTTGGATTGGTTGAAGTAGTCATTGATAAATGAAAATGCTAAGAAATTGATGAATACTACATAAATGGATACCTCATTGGTTGCAAAGGGATAAGATGTCATTGAATTGAACCAAATTGTGTATTCAACACCAAATATTTGTACCCTTTTAATAGTAGTATAGATTTATCTTATTGTTCTTGCTTTGCTGATGGCTGGAGTTTCTTTGTGAATCTTATTAACCCC
>ML810804.1:29854-46227 GCA_009831015.1 Picea engelmannii | reverse complement strand
TAGCTTTTATGGTGGTTTGTCTTAGCTTTTTCCTTGAATTGGTAAGCTTTTTACATTGTGCTACCATTATTGTTCAAGTCAAGGTTATTTTGCTAGAGCATGATGGGAAGTATAAGGGCATACACCCCCACCATATTTTCCACCATTTTATGCTTACATTCTATTGGTTTAACAAGGGTTTGCTAAGAGAAGTATAAGGGCATACATCCTTTTAGCTCAAACCCTAGCTAGAGATACTTGCCTTGGGAAGTAAGAGGGTTTACACCCCCAAGGAGGTAGTACCTCTAGCTCTTTCTTTGCTTGACTCCATTAACCCATTTTTAAAGGCACTAGTCATTTACTTATTGCATTGAAGAAATAAATCGATGCCATGGGAAACGTGAAATTTTCAAGTTTTAAGGTTGTCTTTTTGGGATAGTGATCTTGATGCCTTGGGGATTCTTCCTCTCTTAGGGCGTCCCCATTCTTCCATAAACTCTCATTGCTGTACTAACTTGTTCTCTACAGCCATTAGGCTGCAGAAAATCACTAACCCTAGGTGCTAGTATCTCACTAACTAGCCTCTAACTTTCCTCCATTCTTTAGCCACTAATTTCACTAACTAGGGTGCAATGTTCAAGCTAGTTTTGGGCACTTTTGTATAGTTGATTTAGCTGCTGCACGTCATTGAATGCTACAGCCATAAGGCTGTTAATTTACTGCAGAAAATCATTTTATAACAACTTGCTTTTATTCAGTCTTAAAGTGCTATGTTCAAGTCACAATTGATTACTAAATTCATTGATGATATTGCCAATTGATCTTGTGCTTCATATGCTGATATGGATGCTTCATTTTGCTAATATAAACTGTCATCCACTGCTGCAAATTAGGGACAACAAGATTAACTTGTTGATCCACACTAACACATAGCATTGCAAGGTGTTTTTCTTATGTTTCGGGCAGGTACAGGTACAGGTACACCAACAACTATATTTTCACTTGGTATCCATTTACCTCTCTCCACTCATCATTTCTAATTATTCATTTCTTCCATCACTTGACCTTCCGGAAAACTTCTCCTTACACTTCCCTTCATCCTTTCCATTCCCCCTAGGGTCTCCGGGATCGCCTCCCAAGAGTGACCTTAGTCACCCCCCAAGTGCAGGACCTACATCCAGGTGACATTGGGTGTAGGATTCCCAAAGTTGTAGCACTTGTTCCAAGGTTGGGTTGGGCTTTGCCCAACCTACAACTTGCACTATAACAAATTGTACAACAGTACGGATTTGACACGGGTTTCTAGGCATATTATAGTGGGACTGTTGGGTGATGTAAGAGGATGTGTTATTACAATTGTGTATCAGCAACAAATTACAATTACAGATATGTTGGTGATGTAAGAGGATGTGTTATTGTAATTGTAAACTTGTTTCTGATATACTTTCCTAAAGCTAATAAAATCTCTCTCTCTCTTTGGGTTTCCCCACATTGGGGTTTTCCCTGGCCAGTTGCCTAAATTTCTGAGTATTACATGGATGTGTTATTATTGATCATTGTGTTTATTTCGCTGCAAAAGTGCTTGGCAATATGTATTTTTGCTCATAATATTTTCTGAATGTGGGTTTATACATTTCAGAGTTCATAAGATGACAGTTATCTCTAGGTTGCTATGTGTATGACAAAATATAGTGCATGTTGATTTTGTCTTTAAATTTCTACATAGTATCAGAGCTTGGGCTCTGAGTGACAGTGAGCAGTGTTATTTTTGGGCAAGATTTGAAGAGGGAAACTTGATTGTTTGTTTTCCATTGAACAATTGACAAGGAGATGGTTGTTTGCATCAGGTATGAGGACCGGTTGGATGGGATTTCCAACTGTTTTCAATGGAAAGTCAGGATGTCAGTTATTCTCAAGGAGAAAAAAATTTGGAGCTTTGTCAACACCATAGTTGTTGTTCCATCAGCAAGCCCTATAGCTTTGGATTTACATGAGGTAAAGGAGGCCAAAGCTCAGAGGCTTATTCTGGATGGAGTGAAGAAACACCTTATCCCACACTTGGTTGAGAAGAAGACAACCAAAGAGATGTGGGATGCACTGAAAAACGTGTACGAGGTGAAGAATGAAAACCAGAAGATGACCTTGAAGGATAAACTACATGATACCAAGATGAGTAAGGGGGAGACTGTGTCTCTTTATCTTACCCGAGTAGCTCAAGTAAAAGATGAGCTGGCTGCAGTTGGTGAGGTCATATCAGATTCGTAGTTGGTGAGGATAACCTTGAAAGGCTTCACCAAGGAATGGGAAGTCTTCGTGAAGTGTGTGGTGGGTCATGAGCATCTTCCAAATTGAAGCAGACTGTGGGACGATTTCACTCAAGAGGAGATTCGGGAAGGATCTCAGAGGAGTGGACAAAAGACAAATGGAGCTGATGAAGAGAATGTTGCTCTTGCTGCAAAGGGCAAGGGGAAGAAGAAAAGAAATTCCAGGAGGGACTTGAGTAAAGTCAAATGTTACTGTTGTAACCAGTTGAGACATCTTGCTTCTCAGTGTCCTGAGAGGAGGAAGAAGAAGAAGGAACAAGAGGGGCCTAATACAGCTGCTACAACAACTATGGAAGAATTTTCATTCAAGTTTGATATAGAATTTTCTTTGGTCACTCTAGTATCCAGTGTCGATAGTGGAGGATTTGGGGGTGATAACAGATGGATTGTTGACAGTGGAGCCTCTTGTCACATGACGAGAATCTGGTGAGTATTGCTTATTATCACAGAGACAAGTCCTGACCAGCTGGTAGAGAGTGAAGGAGGTATGGCACGAGTTGTACGTGGAGTTGGAAGGGTTAGATTCCAACTCGAGTATGGAGGATTCCTGGATCTTGATGGAGTTCTCTTTGTTCCAGGGTTGAGGGTTAACTTGCTCTCAGTATCAGCCTTGGAGGATGTTGGATATTGTACATTGTTTAAGAGGGGACATGTATTTAGCTACAGGAAGGGAGCAGACCCGATTGAACCATAGCTGATTGGTGATCGAGTGGATAGGTTGTACATGTTGCGGGGACAACCTTCAGGTTATGATTCAACATCAGATGGAGAGCAAAAGGCTCCTGAGACTGTGTTGGGCCCAAGGATTCAGTCTTGCATTCCGAGAGAAGAGAGGGAGTCTTACATTTTAATAAAGTGTACCTTCTAATATTAAAGTGACTTTATTTCATAAAGTGCACTTATGTTATAAAGTGAAATTGTACTTTAATATTTTAAGTGATTTATTTTGGAGGGAATGAATCATGTCCCTTGATAATGTAAAGGCAAGATTAGATCTTGGCCTTTGGATTTAGGGATGGGGAAGATGCAAAGACACTTGGAAGGTGAAAGGTTATTAAGAGAATGCATTGGGTAGTGTGCAAGACAATGAGAAGAGGAGATTGAGATATTTTCGAGAGAGCTTTGAGGAGGAGAGGAAAGGGTAGCAAGTTGGGCACATTTCCCAAGAATTTTTTTTGTTTAGAAGTGGCTGAAATTTTTTTTTGTTAGGGAGGTCGTACTGTATGGATCCATACAATTCGTACAAGGAAGAGGGCACGTTTTTCGAGGCTGTGGGCACTTAAATCGAGGCTGTTTAAAGTGTTTCTTGCTGCAAAAGGGGTCATACAGTTCTTTTCGTACAACTATTGTTTGGCACGTTTTTTGAGGTGTTGTCCAACAAAGGAGGGTCGTACAATAGTACAGATTTGGCACGGGTTTCTAGGAAGATTATAGTGGAACTATTGGGTGCTGTAAGAGGTATTCTCTTGCTGGAAATTGTAACTTGTTGATGATATACTTTCTTGAAGATAATAAAATCTCTCTCTCTCTTTGGGTTTCCCCACATTGGGGTTTTCCCTGGCTGGTTGCCTAAATTTCTAAGTATTACATGGATGTGTGATTGTTGTTCATTGTGTTTATTCCGCTGCAAAAGTGCTTGGCAATGTGTATTTCTGCTCATAATGTTTTCTGAATGTGGGTTTATACATCTCAGATTTCATAAGATGATAGTTATCTCTAGGTTGCTAAGTGTATGACAGAATATAGTGCATGTTGATTTTGTCATTAAATTTCTACAAAAACCCTAAGCAACAATATGACCTTGGATGTAAGAGCTTGATCCACAAAGAACCTAGGGGTGTAAGCCCTTTTACTCCCTAGGATTTGTGAAACAAACAAAGGTGAACTTGGAGGGTATACGTCCTTGTAGTTCTCCAAGCAACCTTGCAATTAATGACCTTTCACAAGCAAATAAATGAAATCTTGGGGAGGGTGTATGCCCTTATACTCCTCCAAGGGTTTATCCACTAACATTTATGGAAGAAGCAATACCTTTAAGACAATAAATGTAGAATTTCCTTATCAATCCCAAATAGATGCAAAATCAAACCCTAAGTGACCAAGAATATTCCATCCACAAGCATGAGAAAAAACTTCCAAGTGTAGTGTGTTATCGCGCAATTTGTACTTTGATCAAAGGAAAGGTTAATGGAAAGCAAATTGGCGTAACTGGAGACTATCCTATCACTATCACCTCAATAGGATGCCTCTTTCTATTTAGGGTTAATGGCCCAGGGGAGACGTCCCCGGTGACCTGGGGGTTTGAGAAGGCAAGGTCAGGAAGTCTATGAAAAGGTCCCCTCTCACAAGTCACCACTAATCAGAAAGTCCCAGGGTTTTAACCAATGAAGTAGTAGAATATCAAGATGTACCTATCCAGAACAAAGCAACAAGAAAATATGTCTTTCGCAAGTACAACTTGCTGCTAGCACTTCATAAAACCACATGCTTTCTCAATAAAAGCAATTGGTTGATATAATGGTGAAGTAAACAGAAATTTATAGCAAAAAATATTTATAAGACAATACCTCACAATAAGCGCCTTGAAATAGCTTCAAAATGACCAAGAATAATCAACCATTAACATCATAATACTAGCATTTATCAGAATCAAGTAAGGCAATGCATCAATCAACTTTCTCAATTGCTTTTAGAAGCTTTTAGTGCCGCAAAGTATGGATGTATTTTACTTTAATAAAAACAACAACAAAGTTAGTAGGTTAGGCTATTCTAATGTTAGAAGTAGTTAGTAGAAGGCTTAAGGTGTAGGTTTTGATGGTTGTTTTGGTCAATCACTCAATAGGAAGTCTTAGTTTAGTGCCTTTAGGATAAATGGAGTCAATTAGGTGGCAACAAATGTTGAAGGAAAAGATAATAGTAGGAGAGTCAAATACAAGAGAGATTAATAGTTGAAGTGTCGATAACCCAAGGCTTCAACTACCAATCCTTAGGGGGAATATAGTTACTAAGGTGTAGGTAACCCTAGGCCTTAGTAATTTTCCTCCTTTAACTCAAAGATGAAGCAAATGACGGCTAAGATGAAACAATAAGTGCTAGGGTGTTTCAATGGCAAGGCCCTTAGCAAAACTTCAAGAAAATCGGCTCCTTGGCGAAATCTAGTAGGTGAAGGCTTTTAAAGCAAGGACCTTAACATGTGCTTAGCTTCCTAGGGTTTTAAGCAAGCAATTTCATAATCTTAATGTAAATGCAAGATAACATAACCATAACCATTCAATTAAGAAGAATTCCAGAAATCTTACTTACATTCATCAAGAATAATCAAGCATAAACCCTAGTTGAACACTTCCACCAAGAAAATTGCCAAAGTAGTCCAAAATTAGCCTCCTCCAACAAGTGCGCACTAAATTTCAATCAAGTAACCCTAGATAGGGCGAAAATTTCAGACCTCACTAAGTGTGAGTGAAAGATGATCAAAAATACAAGGGCTAAAACCCTTATTTATACAATATCAATGACTAGATTTAGGTCAAAAAGGCCGACATGGCCAATTACATGTAATATCCAGTTTTTACATTAAATGACATAATAAAACCCTAAATCAAGCAGAAAAGAGGATGCCATGCCCTTTTAGGGTGATGTTAGGCATTTTTAGGGCAACGTTGGCCTCCAAGAGCAAAACCTTAGGCCTCCTTGGGCCTCTGGATCAAACCACATGTGCCACTTGGCACACAACTGCCTCCAAAGTGTCCAAAACGTTGGGTGACATCATGGGTCACATGGGTGACGTCATGGGCCTTCCAAGGCCTACATCATGGTGAGAAGGGCAAGACCTCCTTGGGTCCAGGCCTGCCAAGCTGTCTCTAGTGGAACGTCCTCCTCTCTCTTCGGTGCAAACCTCTGATCTATCTCTACCCCTGGCTGGGGTCTCAGCATCCATCTGGTGGGATTTTATCCCTATGGAGGTCTGAACGAATCATCTCCCCATGTGTACCTGTCCGTCGAGTGTGGCCCTGCAACAACAAGAAGTATGCCCTCCATGGGCTCATAAGTCACAAGGATCATAGCAATGTCAATCACATCCAATAATCAAGCTATTTAAACATGTGCATGAAACCCCCTTTCCCAGACAAGTGCTCAAAGACGTTATGCTATTCTACAAGCCAGGTTTGGAGGGGATGCTAGGATGTCCTATTGGGCTAGTGCTCATTGGATGTGGGATGTTTTCGAGTGAAGACAAATCCAGGCCATGTAAGTGGGTGATGTGGTAAGGGATGTCTGAGCAATGGGTGCAGTGATGACAGGGGAATGTATGGCTTACCTGTGGGTGCCTCTGAAGAGGGCGAGTTGGACCTTGTCATGGATGCAAATGCTTCCAAGCCCATTCATGCCTTTTATATTTTTTATCTTATTGTTTTTTCTTTCAAGAGACTAATTAGGGGATACTTCCCTGGGGTGGTGACCATTGGTGACAATGTTACCCACAAGCATTTCACGGAGATGAGAAGGTTGGCTCATGATGAGACCCCCTTTCTCTTGGCCATGCCACCAAGAGCCACTAACCTGGCGTGGTGACCAACTGAATGGTAGTGTCATACCACTACATGCCCATGGACCTAATAGGCTAGCTCGTGATGAGACCCCCTATCCTCCAACTAAGTCTTGATTTTATTATTTTTTACCGGTCCCTCTGTTTCTTGTTGAGAATCCTTTTATGGCTTTCTCGAGGATCCCTGGGCGAAGCATCTGAAGGTTTCATTCTTTTGGATTTTATCTTTTGCCAACTACTTTTACCCTCTGGGCCTTTAGCCCCTTCTTCCCACAAGGTAAGGTACAACCCTTTGCTAGCTTGGCAAACCCAATGCTCGGACCAATGTATGGGATGGATGAGAGGGAAAAAGATGAAAAGTGGTAGGTATGGTGGGAACAAACGGTGACCTTTCATGAACCCTCCCAGTGGCAACTCAAACCCTATGGGAACCATCTTTCTAGGGCATCCTGTCATTCCCCCCAGGTGTGGACAAGTGGAAAGGCATAAGGTCCAAGCACACATTAGAAGTAAAAATGAATTAAATGCACATATTCAAATGTTTTGAGAATCAAAGTGACACATACCATGATACCCAAACTCATTACCTCATGGAGCAAAACCCACTGCTGCTGAAGGACCATGCCGATGGGATGGATGTTGTTGCTGCAGACAAGGTGAAGGTGCTGAAGAAGAAGAAGGATGGGCCTTCCAGGGCCAGGCTCAAGTCAATATGGCTCTCGATACTCCATGTCTAGGACCTATGGACCTCGAGACATAATCTCCTTAGTTATCCCTAGGCTAGGGGATAACATAGTGCACCACTTTATTCCATCAATAGCAAGAGAAAACCATAAAAATTGCAAAAGAGAGATGAATCGCTCCAAGAATAGCAAAAATTTCAGCTAAGTATCCTTCTCCACAAGGGAGAGCTATGTTCAAACGAAATAGAGTTCATCTCTATTTATACAAAATGTTCTCAAGTATGTTTGTCCACATAATTTTAGGGTAAACCACAAGATAGGGGTCAACAACCCTAATCTTGCCCCTTTACAAAAATACTAATAAAAAATTCAACTAAATTTTAAATTTGCACAAGGAAAACCCTAAAAATAAGATGACATCACCCCTTTAGGGGACGTTTTGACAATTTGAGAAAATCATTGGAGGAGAAAATGGAGGTCATTGGAGCTCCTTGAGCCTCCTCCTCATTTGCTAGGGTCAATCCATTTCTCCTCCAATCAAAATGTGCCAAGTGTCAATGTGCAATAACTCCATAACCACCAAACCCCCCCAAGCATGATGTCAAGCCTCAAAAGGTGACATTTTGCCTCTCCTAGGCAAGTCGTTTGAGTGATAGGGGATGGGTAAAGTCCTCCATGATGCCATATAAGCCTCCAAAGGCATGTCTCTATGATATGGTGTGCGGGCCTACAACATCCAACCTGTCGGCTCCTTGCCCTATGGAAGCCCAAGCTAGGCTTGTTCTCCCAAAACTGGCCACCAAGCAAGATCCTGCAAAACAAAAGGGTACACAACTCCAAATATCTCAAGTCAAATATATCATGACAAGTATAAACCAAATCTAATAAGCAAGGCACCTAAACATGTGCATCAAAACTACCTCATCAAATTAAACAAATGCTCCAAGACCCTATACAATTGACCAAGTTTAGGTATGGGAGGGGTGTCATAAAGGTCCTATTGGGTAGACCAAAACCCTCAAGTAGGGATGCTCCCAAGGATGACCTTTCAAGGTTATGTAATGGATGATGAGGTGGAAATAGATTTAGACTTCATAGGTCGATGAGTTTCATGACATATGAGGGCTCGTATTATCTCAATCATGGGTTCCTTTGTAGAGGGTGTGTGGCACCTTCGTTCACGATGCACCTTTTCCAAGCCCATCTTCTTGCCATTCTTTATTTCTCTCATGTTTTAAGGAACAAGTTGAAGGCCACTGTCCTGGCTTGGTGTCAAGATAACAACAATGTCATTCACAAATACCTAGTGGAAATGAGAAGACTGGCTCGTGATGAGACCCCCTTTCTCTTAGTTGTGTAACCGAGAGCCACTACCCTGGCTTGGTGACCAGATGATGGTAATGTCACACCACTAAATACCCATGATCATGATAGGTCAGCTCGTGATGAGACCTCCCATCCTCCAACTAACCCCTTAAGCATTCATTATCATTTATTTTTGTAGGTCCCCCTTTTCTTACAGAGAAACATTTCATTGCTTTCTCGAGGATCCCTGGGCGAAGCATCTCGAAGGTCTATATCTAGGATTTTATCTTTTTAGCCAACAACAATCCATCTGGGCCTTCAGCCCCTTCTTCCAATGAAATGAGGTACATGCCCTTCTTGGATCACTAAAGTCAAATGACCTAGAAGATGATAATATGATGGGAGTGTAATGAGTGGAAAGTGGTAAGTATGGCCGGGAATGGTACGATAACCCCTCAAGGGGCCCCCAATTGCAAACCTTCCCCAAGGTTGGCCACCTACTAGGAAATCTATGACACTCACCAAGGTGAAACAAGGTCAAAAGCATAATGTCTAAGCAAGTGTTCTATAATCAAAAGCAACTTAAATACAGCATGTTTAAATGCCTTAAATATTAGGGTGATTACCGGCCACAATACCTGACTTGTACCATATGGAGCAAGACCCATCTTCCTTCAAGAAGCTAGCTAGTGTGGTGGATGCGCTGACAATGGATGAAAATGTGGTGATAGAGAGGGTTTTCGTGTGTGAAAGTGGACATTGCTAGTCATGTGGTCTCTCGACACTCCATATCTACAACCCGAGGGCCTCGAGACATCATCTCCTTAGTTATCCTACAAAATGGGGATAACAGTATCAATGCGAGTAGAATCTCGAGGGTTTGGATAATTCTAGAAAAAAGGTGGGGTTGGACATGTAACATCCCCACTATAATCCCCAGTTTAATTAATGCTTATGTAGATATAATGTGTGGCTATGGCCAAAGCGATGTAATATGCGAATTGTATTTCAATGTTTTAATAATAAAATGTGATACCAACTGTTAAGGGGACATGGACAAGAGATGGGGGATGAATTAATCTACAAGAGAGGGGAGTGTCTAGGATAATGGTCAAGAGGGGTACAAGGGGGAATTACTCATGTATATTAATTCAACCCATTTTCCTAAATTTGCTATTTGTATATGAACCATCCAATTTATGATTGAGTGTTCCCAATGCCAATCATTGAATACATGTAAGAGGGTGGGTGTAAGTAGTCACACCCCATAGTTATTGGGCACATGGGGGTTGAGTACAATCAGCTTGGGGAAGAGTGTGAGTCAAGTAAGCAAGCAAATGGAGAAGAAATTCGTATGGGTTGGGACAATAATTTTATACATTGAATTTTTATGCATGAGGAGCAAGTAGAGAGCAAAAGAGAGAGCTTGGAGCTGGTGCAACCATGGAGAGAGAGTTTGAAGTGTATTGGAGCGTATTTGGAGCTGGAAACTGAAGAGCCAAGTTGTCAGGCCTAAAGAGTGAACTCGTTAGTGAGTTGCACTAAAACAACAAGTGTCTATTATGTTTTGCTAGTAGTTTTCCTAGAAGCAAGTTCCCTTGAGTTCCCAGCTGAGAGATTCCTAGCTACCTGTGCCAGAGAGGCCCTGATAAATGAATGGGACACCTGAGGGACTAAGATTAGTGAAGGGGAAGGGGTACATTCCTTGGGTTGGGCAGGTCAAGAGGAAGAGAGCTGGTGGAAAATCGAGGTAGCTGTAGGAAGATATCAATGGGTTGTGAGTTTTATGGATTGTGAGTTTTATGAGTTGTGAGTGGACTGTGAGAGACCACCTTCTTTTGTGGATTACTAGCCTCAGCTCAGGGGTGACTGCCTGTTGAAATTTGGAACAATCAGTCTATGATTGGGTGGAATGTCCGTCCCAAGCAACTGGTTGCACAACATAATTAGAAGATAAGTGTTTTATCTTGTTGCTGTGTTATTTCATAAGTTTATTTGTTGTGCATGAACTTTGTGTATTTAGTAATGATTTATATGCTGCTATGTGAATTATTAAGTTGCATTCATGTTATTTGGTATGTTGTAGGTGCATCTATTTTATGGTTATAGACAATAGCTAAATATGGTTGTTATTTCGTAGCTGAAAGCTATAGGAAATCAATTAGTTGTAAAAAGAATTAAATTAGTTACCATAGATTTTGTATTTATGAGTATTTTGCACCGTAATGTCCCTCGATTGGGCTAGGGGACATTGCATTATGGTATCAGACCTCCTGGTTCAAACACCGAGCTTGTATGGGCTCAAACCCATGTGAATTTGAGAAAAATTCGTTGTTGCAGACTTTGGTCTATGTAAAATTGGGAAAAATGGAGAATTTAGAGAGAAATCCCCAAATCCGTGGGAAAAATACGAGTTTGAACGACTCTAGACGGTTTAAGAAAGTTAATGGAGTAGAGCGGTAAAGTTGCAGATCAAAATTCGACCTAGAATAGTCAAAATTCATTTTTTAATGGCCGTTTGTAGATTTACAGGCAGTTTGGTGAATCAACGACTGAGATATCTTTTGATCTCGAGATCGACGGATGAGATTCGTCATGATAAATTTAAAAATTCATAAGGTATCATTCATTTGAAAGGTTGAGTAAATTGACGGTCATGATTAATTTTGGTAGTTTGGGAAATGGATCAGATTGACGATCTGTATTCATTTCGACCGTTTTGAAAGGTAGATCCAATCAACGGCCAAGATTCATTTCGTGGTTTTTTTGAAATGGATTAGATCGACAACTTAGACTCCTCAGGGTTTTTGGTCGAAAATTTCTAAGTATGGAAATTTGCCAAGAGAAATCGTCAACCGTTGATGGTCAGGTCGACCAAAATGGCGAAGAGTTTGGTTTGGCCAAAAGACATCTCTGACCACCGATGGCTGACGGTCAGCGTCGACAAAATCCCGTGAAGTATTTTCAATCACCAACAAAAGTCGTCGATGGCCGATGGGCCGGTGGTTGGAGGTCGATCGAATTCGACGAAGTATTTTCGAATCAAGTAAGAGAAGTTGTCGATGGTTGGACGTCGGCCAATTCGACAAAGTGTTCGGGTCGTCCAAGAGAATCAACCAATGGGGGAAAGAGGATGATGACTTCATCATCCACGTGTCATGCCACATTGGCATCCATGTGTCATGCCACATCAGCCAACAGAAGTGGCCGATGGTCGATGGTCAGGTCGACCGATTTGGGGAAGTGTTTTCGACAGTCGTCGGGGAATGTCGATCGTTGATGGGTCGATGGTCGAGCATCAACTGAATCAGTAAGGAGTTCCATTCGCCAACGAATATAGCCGACGATCGACAGTTGAATCAGTCGATTTAGAGTTGTGTACAAATCAGTTGTCGGGGAAATGGGTCGATGGATGACGAGCATGTGACAAATCGGGGAAAGTGTGGTGCGCGCCCAAGGAAGAACATCGGTCGTTGATGGCCGATGTAGCATGGATCAACGACTCAGATTCCACGTGATTTGAGATCAATGAATCATATTTAAAGGGTTGTTACAGTAGTAAAACAATTAGTTTTATGAGAATTTTTGTGGTTTTTGAAGGTCATTAACTTGCAGGGTATTTTTGAGGCCCTAAAAGATGTTTTTAGCCAATCAAAATCCAAGAGAACAGAGTGTATCAAGGTACATTGTGTCTCTACAGCTCAAATAAAATAACTTGGAGAGAGTTATCCAATGAGATAAACGGTTCGCAAAACAGAGCTCGTATGAGAAAGTTATGGCCAAAACAATAAGGGTAAATTTTTTGGCACCAAAGTTAATTCCAAAGGGCATAACTCCATGCTCAAAATTTTGTTTGGGGCACAGGAACGGTCGATGGAAATCTTGTAACCCATAGAATCCAGCAATGGAGTCAGATTTTGGTTATGGGTACTTGAAAATGTGTTGGGAGAGAAATAAGACACCTGTAGCATACAAGGGTAATTTGGGTAAAACAACCTAAACTTCTCTGGACCATAACTTTCAGTTGGGGGCTCAGATTTGAGCAAACGAATAGTCGATGGAAAGGTATTGAGGAGTAGAAGACATATGTCAACCAATAATTTTGAATTGAGCAATACATTTTCTCAGAAATTAATAAATATATTTCTGTAGCAGTGAAAGAATGGAAATTGCAGCATGTAAATGTTGTAACTTTTCGCTCAGAACTCAGATTGAGGCATGAGTATAGCTATTGGAATTTTTTTTTAGTGAGGAATACATCTAAGGAAGCATAATTTTGTTTTGATGCAATGTGTCTTCCATAAATTGATGAATAAATAACATGTATTCTAATGGATTGAATGTTTTATGCTATGCATGTTTCTAACAGTAATTATTGCATGCACATTTCTTGTAGAATTAGAGGTACAAGAAAACAATTTTGGTCCTTATACGAGGACTGGAGTTATGGAAGATACTCAAGGATATTACAGCCATGAGGAAGAAGTCAGAGGTCTGCATGCCAGCATGAAAATGCTGAGATAGAGTCAAATGGAAAAAGAGATAAGAAGGAACCTGTCACTATGAGAAGCCTGCATAGAGAAGTGCAGAGCTATAGAGATGATAATGAAAGGATTATGAAGGCTCAGGAAGAGATACTTCAAAGCTTAAATATGTTGCATAATCAATCCAACAAGGACTCTAGCACTAAGCAAGTAGCTAGTGCTAGACAAGTGTCATCGTCAAGATCCCACAACAAAAGGGATGATCATGAAAATGATAGGAAATCAAGAAGCATGAGAAAGCACCATCATTCTCCAAAGCAATCAACTAGAATAACTCATGCAAGTTCAAGGCCAAGGCGCAACCCAAGTGTGTCTCTTGTTAAGAGGTAAAGGAGAAGGCATGAGGCAGATATCTTGCAAGGTGAACTCCAGAAGATTGAGCCACCAAATTTCAATGGTGAGCACGAGAAAGGAGAAGAGGTTGAGACCTCGCTGTTGGAAATGAAGAAATATTTTCAGCTGCATGATTGCCCCTCACAGGTAGAAGCGAGTAT
The DNA here is from genome assembly GCA_009831015.1 of Picea engelmannii. Taxonomy (NCBI): domain Eukaryota; kingdom Viridiplantae; phylum Streptophyta; class Pinopsida; order Pinales; family Pinaceae; genus Picea; species Picea engelmannii. The sequence goes on along the minus strand of ML810804.1, from coordinate 32,352 downwards.
TTCCACCTACCACTTGAAAGGAAAGGAAACCATGTGGTGGGATCAACTTAAGCAAGCCAAGAACCTTGATGAGAAGAGGATCCCATGGAGGAAGTTCAAATGATATTTCCAAGAAAAATATTTGTTCGAACATTACTACGAAAGAAAGATGAAGGAGTTCTTTGAACGCAAGTTGGAAACCATGACAATGGAGGAATATGAGAAGCGTTTTTTTGAATTGTTGAAGTATGTTGACTTCATCAAGGATGAGAAGGTCAAAATCCAAAGGTTTCTAAGTGGGTTACCCTCCTTCTATAGTGACAAGATACAATATGATAACCCTAAGACCTTGGAGGAGCCCATAAAGAGAGAAAGACATCTTTATGAGCAAAACAAAGGAAAGTCAGTTTTCCAAAAGGCTTGGAATGCCAAGATGAAAGGGAAAAATGATCAAAGTAAGAAAGGTTTTAAGCCACCCTTTTTCAGGAACAACACTCGTGACTCAAGCAAATCAACAAGGTCAAGAAGCCCAAAATGAGCACAAGATTGCAGATTCATTTCGGAAAAGGCCAAGGCAACAACTTGTTCAATGTTGGGGACATGAGGGAAATCACTTATATAGGGACTGCTCTCACAAAGGAGAAAAAATGATGACTATCCACAACATTCAAGAGGCTGAAACAATGGATTGTATTATTAAGTTGCCCAAAACAGTGAAGCAACATGATTCCATCATGGTGGTGGTAGATAAATTAACTAAGGCAACACATTTTATTCCAATAAAGACTACACATAAGGAAACAAATATTGCAGAAATATATATGAAAGAAGTTTTCAGGTTAGATGGAGTGCCTAACGCAATAGTTTCAGATAGAGATCTAAAGTTTACATCAAATTTTTGGAAAGGTTTGTTCAAGGGATTTAGGACAAATCTAAATCTTAGTACATCATATCATCAGAGTCAAATGGGAAAACAGAGACTTCCAACAAGATAATTGAGGAAATGCTTAGAATGTATGTGATGGATCAACCATCAAAGCAGGAAGATTATATTCATTTGGTTGAATTTTCCTACAACAATGGGTATCGTGCCTCATTAAAAATTAGTCCATTTGAAGCATTGTATGGAAGAAAGTGTAACACACCAATGAGTTGAGATAATCCAACAGACAGAGTAGTTGTTGAACCAGATTTGTTAAAGGAAATGGAAGAGCAGATGACAAAGAAAAAGCAAAATTTAAAGGCTTCCCAGGGTCAACAAAAAAACTATGCAAACAAGAACAGAGTGTTTAGAGATTTTAAAGTGGGAGAACATGTGTTTTTAAAAGTCAAGGCAAAGAGAAGTTCACTAAGATTAGGAAGTTGTCCAAAGTTGACAGTAAGATATTGTGGGCCTTTTGAAATATTAGAAGAGATAGGGCCAGTTGCATACATACTAGCATTGCCTGCATCCATGAGAGTGAATAATGTATTTCATGTATGATTATTAAAGAAATATTTGTCTGACCTTAATCACATAATTGATTAGAACGTGATCTAGGTGGAGCACGAAGGGGATTTTCAGGTGGAACCAGTACGCATCCTGGACTAGAAAGTCAAAGTACTCGGGAACAAATCCATAGGGATGGTAAAGGTTCAATGGACTTGTTACGGTCCTGAAGATGCTACATGGGAGAATGAATAAAACATGTGGGAGGAATACCCACAATGTTTTGACAATTTTGAAGAAAATGGAATACAAGACTCCATTTTGAGAAGCTAGAGTTTTGGAAACACATCTCAGAGTCCTAGCCAACTGCACTAGGGACCTTGATAAAATAATGGCTCATTCCTTGGGTTAGCCTTGATAAACGGATGGTACATCCCTTGTGTTATCCTTAATAAACGAATGGTGCATTCCTTGGATCGACGAGTTGAGAGGAACATGAGATTATGGTTGGAACTGCTGTTGGAGTTGTAAAATTGCAGAATTTTATTTTCTAAGTATTGTGATGTAAATTTTCATATATGTATATCGACATAGAGTGCACCGAGGAAGATGCACAATTGTATGGGAGGGGGAATGTAACATCCCCATTATAATCCCCAGTTTAATTAATGTTTATGTAGCTATAATGTGTGGCTACAACCAAAATGATGTAATATGCGAATTGTGTTTCAATATTTTAATAATAAAATGTGATACCAACTGCTAAGGGGACACGGACAAGAGATGGGGGATGAATTAATCCACAAGAGAGGGGAGTGTCTAGGATAATGGCTAAAAAGGGACCAAGGGGGAATTACCCATGCCTATTAATTCAACCCATTTTCCTAAATTTGCTATTTGTATATGAACCGTCCAATTTTTGATTGAGTGTTCCCAAATCCAATCATTGAATACATGTAAGAGGGTGGGTGTGAGTAGTCACATCCCATAGTTATTGGACACATGGGGGTTGAGTACGATTAGATTGGGGAAGAGTGTGATTCAAGTAAACATGCAAAAGGAGAGGAAATTCCTATGGGTTGGGACAACA
>ML810804.1:0-13255 GCA_009831015.1 Picea engelmannii | reverse complement strand
ATTACTGTTAGAAACATGCATAGCATAAAACATTCAATCCATTAGAATACATGTTATTTATTCATCAATTTATGGAAGACACATTGCATCAAAACAAAATTATGCTTCCTTAGATGTATTCCTCACTAAAAAAAAATTCCAATGGCTATACTCATGCCTCAATCTGAGTTCTGAGCGAAAAGTTACAACATTTACATGTTGCAATTTCCATTCTTTCACTGCTACAGAAATATATTTATTAATTTCTGAGAAAATGTATTGCTCAATTCAAAATTATTGGTTGATATATGTCTTCTACTCCTCAATACCTTTCCATCGACTATTCATTTACTCAAATCTGAGCCCCCAACTGAAAGTTATGGTCCGGAGAAGTTTAGGTTGTTTTACCCAAATTACCCTTGTATGCTACAGGTGTCTTATTTCTCTCCCAACACATTTTCAAGTACCCATAACCAAAATCTGACTCCATTGCTGGCTTCTATGGGTTACAATATTTCCATCGACCGTTCCTGTGCCCCAAACAAAATTTTGAGCATGGAGTTATGCCCTCTGGAATTAACTTTGGTGCCAAAAAATTTACCCTTATTGTTTTGGCCATAACTTTCTCATACGAGCTCTGTTTTGCGAACCGTTTATCTCATTGGATAGCTCTCTCCAAGTTATTTTATTTGAGTTGTAGAGACACAATGTACCTTGATACACTCTGTTCTCTTGGATTTTGATTGGCTAAAAACATCTTTTAGGGCCTAAAAAAATACCCTGCAAGTTAATGACCTTCAAAAACCACAAAAATTCTCATAAAACTAATTGTTTTACTACTGTAACAACCCTTTAAATATGATTCATTGATCTCAAATCACGTGGAATCTGAGTCGTTGATCCATGCTACATCGACCATCAACGACCGATGTTCTTCCTTGGGCGCGCACCACACTTTCCCCGATTTGTCACATGCTCGTCATCCATCGACCCATTTCCCCTTCAACTGATTTGTACACAACTCTAAATCGACTGATTCAACTGTCGATCGTCGGCTATATTCGTTGGTGAATGGAACTCCTTACTAATTCAGTTGATGCTCGACCATCGACCCATCAGCGATCGACATTCCCTGACGACTATCGAAAACACTTCCCCAAATCGGTCGACCTGACCATTGACCATCGACCACTTCTGTTGGCTGATGTGGCATGACACGTCATCCTGTTGGGTGACATGGCATGACACATGGATGCCAATGTGGCATGACACGTGGATGATGAAGTCAGCATCCTCTTTCCCCCATCGGTTGATTCTCTTGGATGACCCGAACACTTTGCCGAATTGGCCGACGCCCAACCATCGACGCGTCAGTCATCGACAACTTCTCTTACTTGATTCGAAAATACTTCGTCGAATTCGGTCGACCTCCAACCACCGGCCCATCGGCCATCGACGACTTTTGTTGGTGATTGAAAATACTTCACGGGATTTTGTCGACGCTGACCGTCAGCCATCGGTGGTCAGAGATGTCTTTTGGCCAAACCAAACTCTTCGCCATTTCGGTCGACCTGATCATCAGCGGTCGACGATTTCTCTTGGCAAATTTCCATACTTAGAAATTTTCGACCAAAAACCCTGACGAGTCTAAGTTGTCGATCTAATCCATTTCAAAAAAACCAAGAAATGAATCTTGGCCGTTGTTGGATCTACCTTTCAAAACGGTCGAAATGAATATAGATCGTTAATCTGATCCATTTCCCAAACTACCAAAATTAATCATGACCGTCAATTTACTCAACCTTTCAAATGAATGATACCTTATGAATTTTTAAATTTATCATGACGTATCTCATCCGTCGATCTCGAGATCAAAAGATATCTCAGTCGTTGATTCACCAAACTGCCTGTAAATCTACAAGCGGCCATTAAAAAATGAATTTTGACTATTCCAGGTCGAATTTTGATCTGCAACTTTACCGCTCTACTCCATTAACCTTCTTAAACCGTCCAGAGTCGTTCAAACTCGTATTTTTCTCACGGATTTGGGGATTTCTCTCTAAATTCTCCATTTTTCCCAATTTTACATAGACCAAAGTCTGCAACAACGAATTTTTCTCAAATTCACATGGGTTCGAGCCCATACAAGCTCGGTGTTTGAACCAGGAGGTCTGATACCATAATGCAATGTCCCCTAGCCCAACCGAGGGACATTACGGTGCAAAATACTCATAAATACAAAATCTATGGTAACTAATTTAATTCTTTTTACAACTAATTGATTTCCTATAGCTTTCAGCTACGAAATAACAACCATATTTAGCTATTGTCTATAACCATAAAATAGATGCACCTACAACATACCAAATAACATGAATGCAACTTAATAATTCACATAGCAGCATATAAATCATTACTAAATACACAAAGTTCATGCACAACAAATAAACTTATGAAATAACACAGCAACAAGATAAAACACTTATCTTCTAATTATGTTGTGCAACCAGTTGCTTGGGACGGACATTCCACCCAATCATAGACTGATTGTTCCAAATTTCAACAGGCAGTCACCCCTGAGCTGAGGCTAGTAATCCACAAAAGAAGGTGGTCTCTCACAGTCCACTCACAACTCATAAAACTCACAATCCATAAAACTCACAACCCATTGATATCTTCCTACAGCTACCTCGATTTTCCACCAGCTCTCTTCCTCTTGACCTGCCCAACCCAAGGAATGTACCCCTTCCCCTTCACTAATCTTAGTCCCTCAGGTGTCCCATTCATTTATCAGGGCCTCTCTGGCACAGGTAGCTAGGAATCTCTCAGCTGGGAACTCAAGGGAACTTGCTTCTAGGAAAACTACTAGCAAAACATAATAGACACTTGTTGTTTTAGTGCAACTCACTAACGAGTTCACTCTTTAGGCCTGACAACTTGGCTCTTCAGTTTCCAGCTCCAAATACGCTCCAATACACTTCAAACTCTCTCTCCATGGTTGCACCAGCTCCAAGCTCTCTCTTTTGCTCTCTACTTGCTCCTCATGCATAAAAATTCAATGTATAAAATTATTGTCCCAACCCATACGAATTTCTTCTCCATTTGCTTGCTTACTTGACTCACACTCTTCCCCAAGCTGATTGTACTCAACCCCCATGTGCCCAATAACTATGGGGTGTGACTACTTACACCCACCCTCTTACATGTATTCAATGATTGGCATTGGGAACACTCAATCATAAATTGGATGGTTCATATACAAATAGCAAATTTAGGAAAATGGGTTGAATTAATATACATGAGTAATTCCCCCTTGTACCCCTCTTGACCATTATCCTAGACACTCCCCTCTCTTGTAGATTAATTCATCCCCCATCTCTTGTCCATGTCCCCTTAACAGTTGGTATCACATTTTATTATTAAAACATTGAAATACAATTCGCATATTACATCGCTTTGGCCATAGCCACACATTATATCTACATAAGCATTAATTAAACTGGGGATTATAGTGGGGATGTTACATGTCCAACCCCACCTTTTTTCTAGAATTATCCAAACCCTCGAGATTCTACTCGCATTGATACTGTTATCCCCATTTTGTAGGATAACTAAGGAGATGATGTCTCGAGGCCCTCGGGTTGTAGATATGGAGTGTCGAGAGACCACATGACTAGCAATGTCCACTTTCACACACGAAAACCCTCTCTATCACCACATTTTCATCCATTGTCAGCGCATCCACCACACTAGCTAGCTTCTTGAAGGAAGATGGGTCTTGCTCCATATGGTACAAGTCAGGTATTGTGGCCGGTAATCACCCTAATATTTAAGGCATTTAAACATGCTGTATTTAAGTTGCTTTTGATTATAGAACACTTGCTTAGACATTATGCTTTTGACCTTGTTTCACCTTGGTGAGTGTCATAGATTTCCTAGTAGGTGGCCAACCTTGGGGAAGGTTTGCAATTGGGGGCCCCTTGAGGGGTTATCGTACCATTCCCGGCCATACTTACCACTTTCCACTCATTACACTCCCATCATATTATCATCTTCTAGGTCATTTGACTTTAGTGATCCAAGAAGGGCATGTACCTCATTTCATTGGAAGAAGGGGCTGAAGGCCCAGATGGATTGTTGTTGGCTAAAAAGATAAAATCCTAGATATAGACCTTCGAGATGCTTCGCCCAGGGATCCTCGAGAAAGCAATGAAATGTTTCTCTGTAAGAAAAGGGGGACCTACAAAAATAAATGATAATGAATGCTTAAGGGGTTAGTTGGAGGATGGGAGGTCTCATCACGAGCTGACCTATCATGATCATGGGTATTTAGTGGTGTGACATTACCATCATCTGGTCACCAAGCCAGGGTAGTGGCTCTCGGTTACACAACTAAGAGAAAGGGGGTCTCATCACGAGCCAGTCTTCTCATTTCCACTAGGTATTTGTGAATGACATTGTTGTTATCTTGACACCAAGCCAGGACAGTGGCCTTCAACTTGTTCCTTAAAACATGAGAGAAATAAAGAATGGCAAGAAGATGGGCTTGGAAAAGGTGCATCGTGAACGAAGGTGCCACACACCCTCTACAAAGGAACCCATGATTGAGATAATACGAGCCCTCATATGTCATGAAACTCATCGACCTATGAAGTCTAAATCTATTTCCACCTCATCATCCATTACATAACCTTGAAAGGTCATCCTTGGGAGCATCCCTACTTGAGGGTTTTGGTCTACCCAATAGGACCTTTATGACACCCCTCCCATACCTAAACTTGGTCAATTGTATAGGGTCTTGGAGCATTTGTTTAATTTGATGAGGTAGTTTTGATGCACATGTTTAGGTGCCTTGCTTATTAGATTTGGTTTATACTTGTCATGATATATTTGACTTGAGATATTTGGAGTTGTGTACCCTTTTGTTTTGCAGGATCTTGCTTGGTGGCCAGTTTTGGGAGAACAAGCCTAGCTTGGGCTTCCATAGGGCAAGGAGCCGACAGGTTGGATGTTGTAGGCCCGCACACCATATCATAGAGACATGCCTTTGGAGGCTTATATGGCATCATGGAGGACTTTACCCATCCCCTATCACTCAAACGACTTGCCTAGGAGAGGCAAAATGTCACCTTTTGAGGCTTGACATCATGCTTGGGGGGGTTTGGTGGTTATGGAGTTATTGCACATTGACACTTGGCACATTTTGATTGGAGGAGAAATGGATTGACCCTAGCAAATGAGGAGGAGGCTCAAGGAGCTCCAATGACCTCCATTTTCTCCTCCAATGATTTTCTCAAATTGTCAAAACGTCCCCTAAAGGGGTGATGTCATCTTATTTTTAGGGTTTTCCTTGTGCAAATTTAAAATTTAGTTGAATTTTTTATTAGTATTTTTGTAAAGGGGCAAGATTAGGGTTGTTGACCCCTATCTTGTGGTTTACCCTAAAATTATGTGGACAAACATACTTGAGAACATTTTGTATAAATAGAGATGAACTCTATTTCGTTTGAACATAGCTCTCCCTTGTGGAGAAGGATACTTAGCTGAAATTTTTGCTATTCTTGGAGCGATTCATCTCTCTTTTGCAATTTTTATGGTTTTCTCTTGCTATTGATGGAATAAAGTGGTGCACTATGTTATCCCCTAGCCTAGGGATAACTAAGGAGATTATGTCTCGAGGTCCATAGGTCCTAGACATGGAGTATCGAGAGCCATATTGACTTGAGCCTGGCCCTGGAAGGCCCATCCTTCTTCTTCTTCAGCACCTTCACCTTGTCTGCAGCAACAACATCCATCCCATCGGCATGGTCCTTCAGCAGCAGTGGGTTTTGCTCCATGAGGTAATGAGTTTGGGTATCATGGTATGTGTCACTTTGATTCTCAAAACATTTGAATATGTGCATTTAATTCATTTTTACTTCTAATGTGTGCTTGGACCTTATGCCTTTCCACTTGTCCACACCTGGGGGGAATGACAGGATGCCCTAGAAAGATGGTTCCCATAGGGTTTGAGTTGCCACTGGGAGGGTTCATGAAAGGTCACCGTTTGTTCCCACCATACCTACCACTTTTCATCTTTTTCCCTCTCATCCATCCCATACATTGGTCCGAGCATTGGGTTTGCCAAGCTAGCAAAGGGTTGTACCTTACCTTGTGGGAAGAAGGGGCTAAAGGCCCAGAGGGTAAAAGTAGTTGGCAAAAGATAAAATCCAAAAGAATGAAACCTTCAGATGCTTCGCCCAGGGATCCTCGAGAAAGCCATAAAAGGATTCTCAACAAGAAACAGAGGGACCGGTAAAAAATAATAAAATCAAGACTTAGTTGGAGGATAGGGGGTCTCATCACGAGCTAGCCTATTAGGTCCATGGGCATGTAGTGGTATGACACTACCATTCAGTTGGTCACCACGCCAGGTTAGTGGCTCTTGGTGGCATGGCCAAGAGAAAGGGGGTCTCATCATGAGCCAACCTTCTCATCTCCGTGAAATGCTTGTGGGTAACATTGTCACCAATGGTCACCACCCCAGGGAAGTATCCCCTAATTAGTCTCTTGAAAGAAAAAACAATAAGATAAAAAATATAAAAGGCATGAATGGGCTTGGAAGCATTTGCATCCATGACAAGGTCCAACTCGCCCTCTTCAGAGGCACCCACAGGTAAGCCATACATTCCCCTGTCATCACTGCACCCATTGCTCAGACATCCCTTACCACATCACCCACTTACATGGCCTGGATTTGTCTTCACTCGAAAACATCCCACATCCAATGAGCACTAGCCCAATAGGACATCCTAGCATCCCCTCCAAACCTGGCTTGTAGAATAGCATAACGTCTTTGAGCACTTGTCTGGGAAAGGGGGTTTCATGCACATGTTTAAATAGCTTGATTATTGGATGTGATTGACATTGCTATGATCCTTGTGACTTATGAGCCCATGGAGGGCATACTTCTTGTTGTTGCAGGGCCACACTCGACGGACAGGTACACATGGGGAGATGATTCGTTCAGACCTCCATAGGGATAAAATCCCACCAGATGGATGCTGAGACCCCAGCCAGGGGTAGAGATAGATCAGAGGTTTGCACCGAAGAGAGAGGAGGACGTTCCACTAGAGACAGCTTGGCAGGCCTGGACCCAAGGAGGTCTTGCCCTTCTCACCATGATGTAGGCCTTGGAAGGCCCATGACGTCACCCATGTGACCCATGATGTCACCCAACGTTTTGGACACTTTGGAGGCAGTTGTGTGCCAAGTGGCACATGTGGTTTGATCCAGAGGCCCAAGGAGGCCTAAGGTTTTGCTCTTGGAGGCCAACGTTGCCCTAAAAATGCCTAACATCACCCTAAAAGGGCATGGCATCCTCTTTTCTGCTTGATTTAGGGTTTTATTATGTCATTTAATGTAAAAACTGGATATTACATGTAATTGGCCATGTCGGCCTTTTTGACCTAAATCTAGTCATTGATATTGTATAAATAAGGGTTTTAGCCCTTGTATTTTTGATCATCTTTCACTCACACTTAGTGAGGTCTGAAATTTTCGCCCTATCTAGGGTTACTTGATTGAAATTTAGTGCGCACTTGTTGGAGGAGGCTAATTTTGGACTACTTTGGCAATTTTCTTGGTGGAAGTGTTCAACTAGGGTTTATGCTTGATTATTCTTGATGAATGTAAGTAAGATTTCTGGAATTCTTCTTAATTGAATGGTTATGGTTATGTTATCTTGCATTTACATTAAGATTATGAAATTGCTTGCTTAAAACCCTAGGAAGCTAAGCACATGTTAAGGTCCTTGCTTTAAAAGCCTTCACCTACTAGATTTCGCCAAGGAGCCGATTTTCTTGAAGTTTTGCTAAGGGCCTTGCCATTGAAACACCCTAGCACTTATTGTTTCATCTTAGCCGTCATTTGCTTCATCTTTGAGTTAAAGGAGGAAAATTACTAAGGCCTAGGGTTACCTACACCTTAGTAACTATATTCCCCCTAAGGATTGGTAGTTGAAGCCTTGGGTTATCGACACTTCAACTATTAATCTCTCTTGTATTTGACTCTCCTACTATTATCTTTTCCTTCAACATTTGTTGCCACCTAATTGACTCCATTTATCCTAAAGGCACTAAACTAAGACTTCCTATTGAGTGATTGACCAAAACAACCATCAAAACCTACACCTTAAGCCTTCTACTAACTACTTCTAACATTAGAATAGCCTAACCTACTAACTTTGTTGTTGTTTTTATTAAAGTAAAATACATCCATACTTTGCGGCACTAAAAGCTTCTAAAAGCAATTGAGAAAGTTGATTGATGCATTGCCTTACTTGATTCTGATAAATGCTAGTATTATGATGTTAATGGTTGATTATTCTTGGTCATTTTGAAGCTATTTCAAGGCGCTTATTGTGAGGTATTGTCTTATAAATATTTTTTGCTATAAATTTCTGTTTACTTCACCATTATATCAACCAATTGCTTTTATTGAGAAAGCATGTGGTTTTATGAAGTGCTAGCAGCAAGTTGTACTTGCGAAAGACATATTTTCTTGTTGCTTTGTTCTGGATAGGTACATCTTGATATTCTACTACTTCATTGGTTAAAACCCTGGGACTTTCTGATTAGTGGTGACTTGTGAGAGGGGACCTTTTCATAGACTTCCTGACCTTGCCTTCTCAAACCCCCAGGTCACCGGGGACGTCTCCCCTGGGCCATTAACCCTAAATAGAAAGAGGCATCCTATTGAGGTGATAGTGATAGGATAGTCTCCAGTTACGCCAATTTGCTTTCCATTAACCTTTCCTTTGATCAAAGTACAAATTGCGCGATAACACACTACACTTGGAAGTTTTTTCTCATGCTTGTGGATGGAATATTCTTGGTCACTTAGGGTTTGATTTTGCATCTATTTGGGATTGATAAGGAAATTCTACATTTATTGTCTTAAAGGTATTGCTTCTTCCATAAATGTTAGTGGATAAACCCTTGGAGGAGTATAAGGGCATACACCCTCCCCAAGATTTCATTTATTTGCTTGTGAAAGGTCATTAATTGCAAGGTTGCTTGGAGAACTACAAGGACGTATACCCTCCAAGTTCACCTTTGTTTGTTTCACAAATCCTAGGGAGTAAAAGGGCTTACACCCCTAGGTTCTTTGTGGATCAAGCTCTTACATCCAAGGTCATATTGTTGCTTAGGGTTTTTGTAGAAATTTAATGACAAAATCAACATGCACTATATTCTGTCATACACTTAGCAACCTAGAGATAACTATCATCTTATGAAATCTGAGATGTATAAACCCACATTCAGAAAACATTATGAGCAGAAATACACATTGCCAAGCACTTTTGCAGCGGAATAAACACAATGAACAACAATCACACATCCATGTAATACTTAGAAATTTAGGCAACCAGCCAGGGAAAACCCCAATGTGGGGAAACCCAAAGAGAGAGAGAGATTTTATTATCTTCAAGAAAGTATATCATCAACAAGTTACAATTTCCAGCAAGAGAATACCTCTTACAGCACCCAATAGTTCCACTATAATCTTCCTAGAAACCCGTGCCAAATCTGTACTATTGTACGACCCTCCTTTGTTGGACAACACCTCAAAAAACGTGCCAAACAATAGTTGTACGAAAAGAACTGTATGACCCCTTTTGCAGCAAGAAACACTTTAAACAGCCTCGATTTAAGTGCCCACAGCCTCGAAAAACGTGCCCTCTTCCTTGTACGAATTGTATGGATCCATACAGTACGACCTCCCTAACAAAAAAAAATTTCAGCCACTTCTAAACAAAAAAAATTCTTGGGAAATGTGCCCAACTTGCTACCCTTTCCTCTCCTCCTCAAAGCTCTCTCGAAAATATCTCAATCTCCTCTTCTCATTGTCTTGCACACTACCCAATGCATTCTCTTAATAACCTTTCACCTTCCAAGTGTCTTTGCATCTTCCCCATCCCTAAATCCAAAGGCCAAGATCTAATCTTGCCTTTACATTATCAAGGGACATGATTCATTCCCTCCAAAATAAATCACTTAAAATATTAAAGTACAATTTCACTTTATAACATAAGTGCACTTTATGAAATAAAGTCACTTTAATATTAGAAGGTACACTTTATTAAAATGTAAGACTCCCTCTCTTCTCTCGGAATGCAAGACTGAATCCTTGGGCCCAACACAGTCTCAGGAGCCTTTTGCTCTCCATCTGATGTTGAATCATAACCTGAAGGTTGTCCCCGCAACATGTACAACCTATCCACTCGATCACCAATCAGCTATGGTTCAATCGGGTCTGCTCCCTTCCTGTAGCTAAATACATGTCCCCTCTTAAACAATGTACAATATCCAACATCCTCCAAGGCTGATACTGAGAGCAAGTTAACCCTCAACCCTGGAACAAAGAGAACTCCATCAAGATCCAGGAATCCTCCATACTCGAGTTGGAATCTAACCCTTCCAACTCCACGTACAACTCGTGCCATACCTCCTTCACTCTCTACCAGCTGGTCAGGACTTGTCTCTGTGATAATAAGCAATACTCACCAGATTCTCGTCATGTGACAAGAGGCTCCACTGTCAACAATCCATCTGTTATCACCCCCAAATCCTCCACTATCGACACTGGATACTAGAGTGACCAAAGAAAATTCTATATCAAACTTGAATGAAAATTCTTCCATAGTTGTTGTAGCAGCTGTATTAGGCCCCTCTTGTTCCTTCTTCTTCTTCCTCCTCTCAGGACACTGAGAAGCAAGATGTCTCAACTGGTTACAACAGTAACATTTGACTTTACTCAAGTCCCTCCTGGAATTTCTTTTCTTCTTCCCCTTGCCCTTTGCAGCAAGAGCAACATTCTCTTCATCAGCTCCATTTGTCTTTTGTCCACTCCTCTGAGATCCTTCCCGAATCTCCTCTTGAGTGAAATCGTCCCACAGTCTGCTTCAATTTGGAAGATGCTCATGACCCACCACACACTTCACGAAGACTTCCCATTCCTTGGTGAAGCCTTTCAAGGTTATCCTCACCAACTACGAATCTGATATGACCTCACCAACTGCAGCCAGCTCATCTTTTACTTGAGCTACTCGGGTAAGATAAAGAGACACAGTCTCCCCCTTACTCATCTTGGTATCATGTAGTTTATCCTTCAAGGTCATCTTCTGGTTTTCATTCTTCACCTCGTACACGTTTTTCAGTGCATCCCACATCTCTTTGGTTGTCTTCTTCTCAACCAAGTGTGGGATAAGGTGTTTCTTCACTCCATCCAGAATAAGCCTCTGAGCTTTGGCCTCCTTTACCTCATGTAAATCCAAAGCTATAGGGCTTGCTGATGGAACAACAACTATGGTGTTGACAAAGCTCCAAATTTTTTTCTCCTTGAGAATAACTGACATCCTGACTTTCCATTGAAAACAGTTGGAAATCCCATCCAACCGGTCCTCATACCTGATGCAAACAACCATCTCCTTGTCAATTGTTCAATGGAAAACAAACAATCAAGTTTCCCTCTTCAAATCTTGCCCAAAAATAACACTGCTCACTGTCACTCAGAGCCCAAGCTCTGATACTATGTAGAAATTTAAAGACAAAATCAACATGCACTATATTTTGTCATACACATAGCAACCTAGAGATAACTGTCATCTTATGAACTCTGAAATGTATAAACCCACATTCAGAAAATATTATGAGCAAAAATACATATTGCCAAGCACTTTTGCAGCGAAATAAACACAATGATCAATAATAACACATCCATGTAATACTCAGAAATTTAGGCAACTGGCCAGGGAAAACCCCAATGTGGGGAAACCCAAAGAGAGAGAGAGATTTTATTAGCTTTAGGAAAGTATATCAGAAACAAGTTTACAATTACAATAACACATCCTCTTACATCACCAACATATCTGTAATTGTAATTTGTTGCTGATACACAATTGTAATAACACATCCTCTTACATCACCCAACAGTCCCACTATAATATGCCTAGAAACCCGTGTCAAATCCGTACTGTTGTACAATTTGTTATAGTGCAAGTTGTAGGTTGGGCAAAGCCCAACCCAACCTTGGAACAAGTGCTACAACTTTGGGAATCCTACACCCAATGTCACCTGGATGTAGGTCCTGCACTTGGGGGGTGACTAAGGTCACTCTTGGGAGGCGATCCCGGAGACCCTAGGGGGAATGGAAAGGATGAAGGGAAGTGTAAGGAGAAGTTTTCCGGAAGGTCAAGTGATGGAAGAAATGAATAATTAGAAATGATGAGTGGAGAGAGGTAAATGGATACCAAGTGAAAATATAGTTGTTGGTGTACCTGTACCTGTACCTGCCCGAAACATAAGAAAAACACCTTGCAATGCTATGTGTTAGTGTGGATCAACAAGTTAATCTTGTTGTCCCTAATTTGCAGCAGTGGATGACAGTTTATATTAGCAAAATGAAGCATCCATATCAGCATATGAAGCACAAGATCAATTGGCAATATCATCAATGAATTTAGTAATCAATTGTGACTTGAACATAGCACTTTAAGACTGAATAAAAGCAAGTTGTTATAAAATGATTTTCTGCAGTAAATTAACAGCCTTATGGCTGTAGCATTCAATGACGTGCAGCAGCTAAATCAACTATACAAAAGTGCCCAAAACTAGCTTGAACATTGCACCCTAGTTAGTGAAATTAGTGGCTAAAGAATGGAGGAAAGTTAGAGGCTAGTTAGTGAGATACTAGCACCTAGGGTTAGTGATTTTCTGCAGCCTAATGGCTGTAGAGAACAAGTTAGTACAGCAATGAGAGTTTATGGAAGAATGGGGACGCCCTAAGAGAGGAAGAATCCCCAAGGCATCAAGATCACTATCCCAAAAAGACAACCTTAAAACTTGAAAATTTCACGTTTCCCATGGCATCGATTTATTTCTTCAATGCAATAAGTAAATGACTAGTGCCTTTAAAAATGGGTTAATGGAGTCAAGCAAAGAAAGAGCTAGAGGTACTACCTCCTTGGGGGTGTAAACCCTCTTACTTCCCAAGGCAAGTATCTCTAGCTAGGGTTTGAGCTAAAAGGATGTATGCCCTTATACTTCTCTTAGCAAACCCTTGTTAAACCAATAGAATGTAAGCATAAAATGGTGGAAAATATGGTGGGGGTGTATGCCCTTATACTTCCCATCATGCTCTAGCAAAATAACCTTGACTTGAACAATAATGGTAGCACAATGTAAAAAGCTTACCAATTCAAGGAAAAAGCTAAGACAAACCACCATAAAAGCTA
>ML810803.1:276631-291775 GCA_009831015.1 Picea engelmannii | reverse complement strand
CATTGAAGAGGAGGATAGATCTCAGGCGTTAGATCTGAGCGCAGGATCCGACCACCGTTGGATCGGGGAAAACTGCACGGTGTTTAAAGTGCAAGGAGAAAAGGGGCTCACAAAATCCCGAAAGCAGGAGGACCGTCCATCTCAAGGGATTATGTGGACCGTTGATCCGACTCCCTGTCGGGGTTTCGAGGATCGCGAGTTGAAGAGGTCAAAGAATAATAACCACAGGACTCGCAAAATCGCGATATGCGATACCCCAATATATTCTCGACCGTTGGATCGAGGACAAATATGGACCGTTGATCCCAGTTCTTGTCGGAGTTTCACGGATCGGGAGTTGGAAGCATCAAGAACATTCACCACAGGAATGTCGAAATCGCGAAATGCGAATTCACGAAAAGATCTTGACCGTCATATCGCCAAGGAATGTGGACCATTGATCAAGCATGAAGAAGTCCTGTGAAGTGTCAAAATCATGACAAGATCTGAACCATTGGGTCCATAGGACACGTGGCAAAAGATCGTCATGTCGCTGACTGGAAAGTCAAAGGAACGGGGTTTGATCTTAGCCATCAGATTGAGGTTTGATCTTAGCCGTCAGATCAAGGTTTGATCTTGACCATTGATCCGACTCCATCTCGGAGTCTCAGCTATCGTGACTTGGAGTGATGAGACCCTTCATCACAGGAACTGCGAGATGTGAATTCATGAAGAGATCTGGACCGTCAATACACCAAGATTCTGGACCGTTGATCCAGCTCAATCTCAGAGTTTCGCCTATCGCAACTTGGAGTGACGAGAACCTCCACCTAAGGAATAACGAGATGCGAGATCACGAAAGCGTATTATGCATAAGGTTGTGGTCACAACCCTTGGTCACGAGAAGGGAAGGAGTCAGTCTAGATAAGCTCCATTTCGGGGTTTCGGAGATCACGACTTGGAGAGTCGAGATAGAAGGGATTGATAGATGGATGAGCATTGAAGTCTGTAAATGAAACAGAGAAGGTGAGCTCGACTGTCACAGAGAAGACGGAGAGTCTCAAGCTGCCAGAGAGGCTGAGGAATCTCAGTACAACATACAGTGAAGTTGAACGCGTGGGAAAACCACCAGAGAAGCTGAAGAGTTACCATGATGATCAGGCAGAGCACTTGAGAGGTGGAGGATAACGACGCGGAGTCATCATGTAGAGGCATTGCGAACATTGCATGCACAAGGTGCACAGAATCCATAAATACATGGTACAGATAAGAGAGGGGGTTGTTGTTGCTATTGGAGGTTGCTGTGATTGTTGTTGATGAAGGTGATTCTTGTGTGAAGAAGGAGGAGAGTGCAGCAGCTGAAGAGTACAGAAGAGGAATTGTGCAGTGAATGGACATGGCGCACAGAGCATAAAAAGTGGAAGAACAGACAACGCAAGTGATGTGTGCAGAAAGACAATGAGGTAGACAGAGCAACGAAATGTAGCAGAACAGTGATGAGTCTGGTAAGCCATTGTTGAATATCATATCACTGTAATAAGTTTCAGTAGAAAATATTCATATTTCAGGGTGGTCAGGAGGATCTAGGGAGGACTTGTGTCCTCAAAGGTTCAAGTGGGTTCTTGAACACAGGGAGTTGGTGCTTCCTTCTAGTTGGTGCTAGAGAAACCAAGGAGTTGGTGCTTCCTTCTAGTTGGTGCTAGAGAAATCAGGGAGTTGGTGCTTCCCTCTAGTGGGTGCTAGAGAAAACAAAGAGTTGGTGCTCTCAACAAGTTGCAGCTTTCAAAACTGAGGTTGTAGCCTCATTATGAGTTGGTGCTCTTATGTATGATACTGTAAAGAATGTAACCATTACTTATCATATAAAGAAAAAGAGGTTTTTACCCTGCATGGGTTTCCTCGGGAAATATCTGTCTCTGTGTTTCTCATATATGTGAATGATGTTGAAAGTGCCATTGTTTATTTCCCTGCATTATTGTGATCATCATTCAGTGTCTCTACAAAGAGTTTAAAAGAACCATAATTGTTTAAGCACGGTAACAACTGATTCACCCCCCCTCTCAGTTGTCTAACAGATTGTTGGTGCGTTGTTAGATTTGAACCCTGGGTCTTCMCCTGTGCCARTAGTACTCTCACACACCGTAATAAAATAAGATGCAACTAGTCACTCTATATCTCCTCACTAAGATACAAAGAAGTCATTTAAAAATGTAACCATCAAGCTACAATGAAATATAATGGTGAATTTAACCACAACACATAGTAATAAAATAACTCAATGAGACATGATTTTTACCGTGGAATCCAAATGGGAAAACCAATCAAATGGTGCTCAATATTCTTCTTTTTTCAAGTTCACAAGTTTTTGCAATGCTCTCCTCCTCCTTGGCCAAAAATCTCTTTGAGAATGAGAAAGAGTGAAGAAATAGGGAGAGATAGGGGGTAATGGGAGGCCAACAATCATGGCTCTTCACTTCGCGTTCCTTATTCTCCTCTCTCCTATATGTTTCCTTGTCATTTTATTATTTTTCTTTAACTTTTCTTTTACATGCTTATTTGGCTTATTCCACGTAAACTTGTATTGTTTTACATTTTTTACATTTTTTACATAATACATTATGATTTTAAATCTATATTGCAGGTATTGAGTCTTATCCAATATTTATTCTGTATCCATTTTGGATCACAAAATCTAATCCAGGTGGATAGTGGTGGCCACCCACCTTTTTCACTAATTCAGAATGGTTCCACATCTTAGCAGTTTTTCTAAAGTTTTCCAAGGTTGTTTTGAGGCACTAAAAAATGTTTTTTTGGAACGATAGTGCCTAGAATATTGTGAAAGGAAAATTCTAGGCTATTCATAATGTGTACTTATCAACTAGACCTTTCCAATGGGCTACCGAGTTCCTCAAATGGAGATCGTATGCAAAAGTTACGCCCCTCAGAAGTTGATGTATCAACTAACCACATCGGGGCCCACAAACATTTTGGTGTTTCATCTTTTGGGGTTAAGGTTTTGGATGTTTAGGGTTTTATCATTGATGATTTATGTTAAAATTTCTTTTTGACCTCTTTGTAATCAACTTCTTGTGAATGAGCGTAGTCAACACATCTCTCACTTCAGGGATAAACTACCACCATTCTAGATAGCTTGTGTTGCATTTTACAGTCTTTTGTATTCCAGACAGTCATTAATAGACTATGAATTTAATTGTATTATTGTGTTTCTTGCAATATCTATGTTTATTTCCTTGTTATATTTATGCCTTCATGTCGTTCTCAATATAATCTAGATCAATGGTATCAGAGAAATATGCTCTTTGTTGTTTCTTTGTGCATGTCCTTGACAAGGTCGGGTTATCAAGCATTTGGTATCGAACTGGTTGATCTTGGGGAAGAACACTCCCGCTAGCCAAATAAACCTCACATGGAAAAAGAAAAGAGAGACGATTGAGCAAGAGATCCTATCAAAATATTTCTCAAGGAAGCCCTCGTGCGATAAAGGGATGAGATGATGGATAATTTCACCCAAATCCTTCGACGGTTTCCAACAAAAACGGAGGCACCTTCAACCATCAGTCACTTTGGAGGTGCAACGCCCTTCAAGTTACAAGTTAAATTTGATATTCCTTTATTTGAAGGATAGATAGACGCTAACACTTTATAAAATTGGTTAATTCTGCTAGAGGGTTATTTCTCTGTCCAAAAATTTTCCACCAGTGAAAAAATCATCTTTGCGCTCCTTAAAGCCCTTCCCCATCTCATAGATTGGTGAGAGACTTACTATGAGAAACATGTCAAAGATGAGTCTATAATTTTTGGTCCAAGACCCACTTGGGTGGATTTTGTTGATGCCCTCAAGGAGCAATACTACCCCATTGGAAACTATAATGACCAATACACGAGATGGACAACTCTGTATCAGGAGAGAAACTAGATAGTGTCGGAGTACACCTACATCTTCCATACCTTGCACACAAATCTAGGTATTAAATACCCTTAGTGATGCCTGGTTCTAAAACACCACAGTTTCCTACATAGGTACATCCAAATATATATGGATTTCCTAGACATATCCTCAGTAGGAGCCGCTTACCGATATGTTGTCAAGATTGAGCAAAATTTCAAGCAAAAGAATAAGTAGGATTTCAGTTCTGTAAAACCTTCGTAGTATAAGTACGGTAAAGGTGTCCCTAACTCAAGGAAAAAGAAAGGATGGCCAACCCTAGGAAAACAAGTCCAAGCCACAAGCAAATAAGTGTAAAAGGAACTCGAAGAAGGACATTGGAAAGTGGTGCAAGTTCCACAAAATCCCTTGGAAAAACACTAATGAATTTCGCTCCAAGTAGTCATTGTTGGATAAGAAGAAATCCTTCGAGTCGGATGGCAACTCAGACTCTTATTCAAAATTGAATAAGGGAAAATAGATCATTGACGTAGAACCCAGTGTCACCATTGCTACCACAAAAGTCCAACAAGAGTGTTATACAATTATTTCCACCTAATCACCTGATGGGAATCATCTAGGGGTTAGCAGTTTAAAACACTAAATCATACCACTTTTCTCATGAGTTTGCAGTACCTTTTTTCTTGGTCGTTGGTTTCCCCTTTATAGCCTATTACCATAAAGTATTGGTCGCTCCTTGTCCTCTTGCAAAGGGAGATTGGTTGCTCCCTGCAAGAATGCAGGGCACGACCAGGTCTGTTACTCCTTATTTAGGATTGGTTTCATGAGATGATATTAAACCCCAGATTCTTCATGGTTCAACCTTAAGAATATTTTCATCTTGGGCATAGAGATATTATCCAACTATCTTATCTTATCTATACTATCCTATAAATAATGAGGGTCTCTGATGGGAAAAGGGGAGGAAAAGAGAAAGCAACCTTATACTGGTGGTTTGATTACAAAGCTTGGGCAAGGAACTTGGGAAAGGACTGCATCAACTTCTTGATTGTTATTTGTAATCCATTTGTTTTATTAATAGAAGATGTACAAGTTGTTTCCCTCTACTTGGATGTATATGTAATTGTTATATTTCCTTGTGTAGAATTAATGTTTTCATGTGTTATTTTACATTATTAGATCTATCATTAATTTATACATGATCAGTTTGATCTTGTGAAAGGTTTATGTGTCTCCGTGTGTGAAAATATAAGTTGGTAAGAGCGAAGGGCATCTTTGTGAAAGCTAGTAGCTATGGAGTGTGCAAGGGAAACCATCAGATCAATGAGTAAGCCTTTCATTCTACCAACTTGTAGATTATGTTTGTGTATGAAGTAGATCTAGGAAAATATACCATTTACATCTCTATTTTGTCTTAGGTCTATGAAGAGCTTAAGGGAGTCATCTCCTACAGGGTTCATTTACCCTACAAAAGACTAGCGACTCCACTAGGGAAGCTATTATTTTTTAGTTAGTTTCTTCCACAAATTTTAAATTCATATTCTCAATATCTTTGCTTGTTGTAAGCCTCATTCTTTGTTCTTGATCTATTAGCAAGTCTTTTCCATGGCTATTTGAAAATTTTCAGTCTCACATCTGATAGATCTGCTTCATATCTATTAGTTTTCGCACTTGCATGATCACGGTCATGGGTTATCCATGCCCATAGAGTGACCAAAACCTTGTGGTCGCCATCTGATCCATTGTAGGAAGAGACCCTACCCTTCTAGTCACATATTTCTCCATTGTAGGGAAAAACCACCCTGAAAATTACACTACCAAGAGTGACTAGTACCTTGTGGTCACCCTATATCCCTCTACAAGGAGCGACCAATGCTTGGTGGTCACCCTATGGTCATTAACAGGGAGCAACCAGGCTCTAAAATCCATTTTTTCAAAGGGGCATCCTTCAAACAAAGCCCATATCTGTGTCTATCCTTTCTTCCACCCCTCCAGATCTCTCTCAGATCTTCCCCTGCAGTTATTGTTGCAAAAATTTTCAAAGTCATTTTGAAATTTTGTCTCGTGTTCCATTTTGTTTATTTGATTAAAATAACTTTTTGTTTTGTGGGCACAGTTTAGGTCATCTAATCTCTTTCCCTCAGGATTTTGGTGTTGATGGTACTTTTGTGAGAGAGTCCACTTGTTTGTCAAAATCTTTTGGGTGTTCCTTTAGATTTTCTTCCATTGCTTGAACAAATCCAACTCTCTTGATTTTCATCTCATCTTTGAGTGCAATCCATTTTTCAAGTTATTTGAAAAAAAAAACACCTTTGAAAGCTTGGGTTTTTCTTGAGTGTTACTAGTTCATTTGGTCTAGGTGTTTCGTGAATCTTGAATCCATTCAAGGTCCTCATGAGTATTACCAGTCCACTTATATTTTGTCCTATGGAAGAAATTCTGACTCTGTTATCTTGCCCATACATTTAGTCCCGACCGTCGACTGTACCCCTCAAAGGCCAACTATGAGTTGGAAACCTTAGTAACCTTTCCTAGGTATCTATAGAGGTGACTATGGGGGGATTCCCACGATACCTGGGGTAGACATTGTATCACACTTCCAGTACACTTGGAGGGTGATCCCGCAAAGAGAGGGTTGCTTGCACCAATAAGGGTTTTTACGTGGAGGTCGGGGTAACTACTTCTCATATCATCATCGATGGCTTCACATCCTGTCTTCAGAAGATCCTTCTATCTACTATTATTTGGTTGATTACCTGTAGATTATTTCTTAGGGGTGTGTTCTTTCAACATCCATAGTTGGCGTTAGGGATCATTATTTCTATTATACTTTCACTTTGGTTGGCCAAGGTCTCTGAATATCTTGAAGAATGCAAGGGTTGGATCTTGAAGAACACAATCTTCCACAGAACCCTTCTAATGAAGGAACTATTAATGAATGATTTTCTTCTAAAATGGGGATAACTCCCCCAATTGACCAACCCAAAGGAGTGGTTGATCCGGATTTTATGAGCAGAACGAAATGAATACAGATTATTAAAATATGATTAACAAAGAATAACATAGACACAATAAAACTGGTTTTCTATTCAATAAGGAAATAAGTTGAAGCTATAAAATGCAGTGGAAAACAATTTTGTTGGAATGGTGGCGGCTTATCTCTGAGAAGAGATGTGACGGTTGTGCTCATTCGCAAGAAGATGATTACAATGAGGCTCTGAAGTCCTTTTTTACAATAAACTGGAATGTCACAAACCCTAGACATCCAAAAAACCGAACCCTAGGAGATGAAGCGCCAAAAGTCATGTGGGCCTTGTTTGGGTAAGTTAGTACATCAACTTCCTGGGGTTGTAACTTTTGCATACAATCTCTGTTTGGGGTGCACGATAGCTTGTTGGAAAGGTATCGTTGGGGAGATTCATTTTGGGGGCTCAATCAGAGCCTTTGGCTATCATTGAGAATCCAGATCCCAAAAAACCTTCATTTAGTCCATCAAAATGGCCACGGAAGTTAAAAACTGCTAAAAATAGTAAATTACCAAAATTGCCAGAAAATTGTTTTGAGCTAGTTGGAAAAGGTGGGTGGAACCGATATCCACTTGTATCAATACTCCCTCCTTAGGAAGCAATGGCCTCCATTATGTTGAGTTCCCCCATTAGATGAGGAAATTTATGTTGAATTTGGCCCCGAGTGAGCCACTTGACTTGGTGTAGGAGCTACCTTGCTTTGACGACTCAATAAAGTTGGATCCTTTGTTGTCGAGTGCCCTTGATATGTGTTTCCACAATATGATCACTGGATGGATGTTTCATGCAGTCACAGTTGAGCTCTGTTGGTTTCAATTGCTCTGTTATCTCTGAGGTGTCCAATAATGGTGGGAAATATGGCCGAAGGAGAACCATGTTGAAGACTGGGTGCAGGCCAAGGAAAGGGGGAATGTTGAGCTCAAAAGAATTTTCACCCACAACCTTGGTGATGGTGTACGACCAATAATGGAGTGGGCGAAGCTTCCGATGGGGCCCTATAAGGCATTCTTTCTACAAGTGCAACCAAACTTTGTTTCCCACCTGAAATTTATGTGGCACCCGATGTTGATCATGGCACTTCTTGTACTTGGCATTAGACTTTTGTAGAATATCCTAAACCTGTTGGAGGATGTGTTGGATATGCTCAATGAACTGGGTGGATTTGTTAGCTTTTGGTGGAGCAGGGGCTGAGTCAGTCGAGGTGGTCGCCAGGGGTAGTGCAACATCCATGGGGCCCAATGGTTGAAATCCCAACCCCACTTGAAAGGGGTTGTGGCCAGTTGAGCTATGCAAGGCTCGGTTGTAGCTATGTTGGACATAGGGAAGACTCTCATCCCATGTGCGGGGGTGTTTTGAATTTTATATGTGTAGGATATGTATGATCATTCGATTGACAACCTCAGTTTGGCCATCTGTCTGGGGGTGGAAGGAAGTGGATTTGGTGAGCTTGGTATCTAGCAGTGACCAGAGGCTTGACTAGAATGTGTTGAGAAACTGACTGTCATGGTCTGAGATAATGGTTTGTGGGATCCCAAAATTTACTCATACTCGTTCAAAGAAGAGATTAGCAATGGCTTCTACTGTGATGTTCTTCTTGCAGGTGGCTAGAATCGTCATCTTGGAAAAGCGATCAACAACCACAAAAATACAATCATTTCCCCTCTTAGTGGATGGGAGGCCTAACATGTAGTACATTGAGATGGATTCCCATGGCCTATCAGGAGTAGGCAGAGGGATGTACAAGACCTGTTTCTTTGTGGTCAGTTTGGAAATAGCACAGGCGGTGCAGGACCTAATATACTTATCGACATCCTATCGAAGTTTCGACCAGTAGAAATGTTTTTGCATCACTACCAATGTCTTTTCAATGCCAAAGTTCCCTGCCACCCGACTATAGTGAGCTTCCCAAATCAGCTTCGCACTCTCGCTTGATGGAACGCAGAGATGGCCCAGACGACACAACAACCCATCCTAAAGATGGAAATTAGCGACCATTGAGTAGGAACCCAACATTTGGTAGGTGGTGGAGAAGTCAAGGTCTGCCTCGTAGAGGTGAGGCAATTCAGAGGTCTGGTGGCAGCAAGAGTCTAGCATCGTGGTGAGTGTCGCAACTGGAGGTCAGCTGAGGCAATCAAAAACTCAGTTGGTACTTCATGTTTTATACTTGATGTTGAGGTGGAATTGTTGTAAGTATGTGGACCACTTCTGATGGCGATCATTCTGCAATTTGCCTTGGGTCTGCATGAACTGTAGTGGCTTGTGATCAATGTGGATGATTGTCTCCTTCCCAAGAATGTAATGTCTCCACCGGCGTCAAGCTTGCACAATGGAGTATATTTATTTGTCATAAGTAGGGTACTTATGGACAACATCTGATAGTGTCTCACTATGATATTCCACGCGGTGGTCGTGTTGAGTGAGAATGACACCCACAGCATAGTCTGAAGCATCTGTATCGATCTCAAAGGGATGTTGTAGTTCCGGTAATGAAAGTACTGGGGATGAGAACAAACGATTCTTCAAGTCCTTGAAGGATTTTTGTTGGGACATGCCCCACACAAATTTTTACTTACCGCCACCCCTGGTTACTTCGCTGAGGGCCCATGCGATATGAGAGAATCCCAACACAAACCTGCGATAGAAATTGGGGAGGCCCAAAAAGCTCCGAAGTTCAGCAAGTGTGGTTGGCCTGGAAAGTCATGGATTACCTGGATATTGGCTGGATCCACATGCACATCATGTTGATCAACGATGTAGCCTAAGTAATGAACTTTGTCCATGCCTAAGGAGCATTTTTCCAAGTTTGCATATAGTTTGTGCTGCTGCAGGGTGTGCAAAACCTGTTGAATATGTTGCAAGTGTTCTGCCCAAGTCTTGTTGTAGATGAGGATGTCATCCAGATACACCACTACAAAAGTATTGGTGAAAGGTTGTAGGATATCATCCATCATCCTCATAAACGTTGTTGGAGCATTTGTCAAACCAAAGGGCATGACCAACCATTCAAAAATACCTTCTTTTGACTTGAAGGCGGTCTTCCATACATCTGTATGTTCTATTGGGACCTAGTGGTAGCCAGACTTCAAATCAATCTGACTGAAGTATTTGGCCCCCGTGAGCTGATCAAGGAGGTCATCGATTCGGGGAATCAGGTACCGGTTTCGCACTGTGATTTTATTGAGGGCTCGATAATCAATGCAGAGTCTCCAGGTCATGCCTTTCTTCTGCACCAGCATGATTAGTCTCCCACAAGGTGATGAGCTGAGACACATGTGCCTCTTGTGGAGAATTTCTTGGATCTACCTCTTGATCTCCTCGTTTTCTAATAGAGAGAGACGATAGACTGGCCCATTGGGTAGCGGTGCACCTAGGTTCATATATATGGGATGCTTGACCTGGCAATGCAGAGGTAACCTGGTAGGAGAAGAGAAGATATTTGAGTATTATTCCACGACCTTATCCACTTGCTTTTGTTGTGTAGAGAGATCGGTCGTGGAGGCCCTAGATGTGGCTGCAATCTTTCATTCACTCTGAGAGTGAATCACGAAGAAGAAAAATTTCCCATTCTGAGAGATGACCTTCTTGCATTGCTTGGCAAAGATCAAGGAAATAACACTAGGAAGGACGACCTCATGTATCCTGTACAATTTCCTGTTCAAAGTAATAATAACACTACAAGGCCTAGACTCATATACAACATTACGTTTCCATAAACAAGGATGGCCCAAAAGAACATTACAAACTTCGAGAGGAGAAACATCACATAATACCTCATCTTTGAAGGGCTTGATGTCGTACGACAGTCGACACTATTAGCTGACATGGAGATTGCTTCCTTGGCGGAGCCATCTAATGTTGTAGGGTTGTGGGTGTGGTGTTGTCAGCAGGGCTAGCCACTTGATGACCTCTGTTGAGATGAGGTTCTTCTAGATACCACTATCAATGATGAAGTGCATCGGGGTGCCTTTCACCCACATCTGTGAATGGAAGAGGCGCTCACCTTCTTGTGGCTCGTCTGGTTCACCAGGCTAGAGCTTGGTGGTAGCAATGGTGGCACTGGGTTTCATGTCAATGATCTGTCTTCCCCTTTCTGGTTTCGACTCAGAGTCAGAACCCACATCTGATTCAGAGGCTTTCACTTCAGCCACCAATGATTGCTTTGAGTGGAAATCAACAGTGTTATGCCAAGGGCTCTTATGGAAGTCATACCTCTTCCCGATATCTTTCTTTGTCTTTCTGGTGTCCTTCTTTGCTTACGGATTGGACTGGTTGTCTTGATACTATCCATATTATCTCTATCCTTTGTTATGTGGGTTGGGGACACCCTTTCCTGGATTTTGTTGTGAGGGGTTCTCGGGCCCAAATTGTCGCGTCTTTTGTTTGAGATTTTGCTCGATTTTGACAGCATATCGATAAATCGCTCCCAAGGACGAGATGTCAAGAAATTCCATTTCGGTCTGTATGTATCTATGTAGAGCACTGCGATACTTGAGCACCAGATTTCGATCCAAATATTTGATACCCAGCTTGGTGTGCAAGGTATGGAAGATATTTGTGAACCCTGGCACTGCTTGGTCTCTTTCTTGTCACAGTGTGATCCATTTGGTATACAAGTCGTCATAACTTCTAACATGGTAGTATTGTTCCATAATATCATCCCTGAAGGATTCCCAAGTAGTCGTGACTGTAAATAATGAGGGTTCATCTGTTTCCTTTTGCTCATAGAAATTTTTCCACCAATCTTTGACATGGGGAACGACTTTGAGGAGCACAAAAGTAATATTTTCTCTATTCAAAAAGTTATGGACAAAAAAATACCCCTCTAGTAGATTCAACCACTTGTTTACAACATCTTCATCTATATGACCTTCAAATATAGGAATATCAAAGTTAATTTGTACCTTGAAGGGGGTGGCGCCTCTGCTCGAGGAAGATGCGTCACCTGTTGGTAGTCGCCGAAGGATTTGCGTGAAACTATCCATCATCTCGTTCCTTTGTTGTGTGAGGGCTTCCTCAAGAAATATTTTGAAAGGATCTCCTGTCCCATCATCTTTCTTTTCTCCTGCCATGAGAGGTTGCTTGGGCATGCGAGGGCTTTTTTCCTCAAGACAAACAAGCTTGAGACCCAATTCTTTGTACCCTGACCTCGTTGGGGACATGCATTAAGACGACAAGGAGCAGACCGCTCTGATACCACTGATCTGGATTTTATGAGCAGAAATAAATGAATACAGATTATTAAAATATGCTTAACACAGAATAACAGAGATACAGTAAAATTGGTTTTCTATTCAATAAGGAAATAAGCTAAAACTGTAAAATACTCGGAAAACAAGCTTGATGGAATGGTGGTGGCTTATCTCTAAGAAGAAATGTGACGGATACGCTCATTCGCAAGAAGATGATTAAAATGAAGCTCTGAAGGCCTTTTTTACAATGAACCAGAATTTCAAAAACCCTAGACATCCAAAAAACCTAACCCTAGGAGATGAAGCGCCAAAATTCATGTGGGCCCCGTTTGGGTAAGTTAGTACTTCAACTTCTCGAGGTCGTAACTTTTTCATACAATCTTCGTTTGGGGCGCACGATAGCTCATTGGAAAGGTATCATTGAGGAGATTCATTTTGGGAGCTCAATCAAAGACTCTAGAAATCATTGGGAATCCCTATCCCAAAAAACCTTCATTTAGGCCCTCAAAATGGCCCTAGAAGTTAAAAACTACTGAAAATAGTAAATTACCAAAATTGCCAGAAAATTGTTTTGAGCTAGCTGGAAAAGGTGGTCAGCCACCGATATCCACCTGGATCAGTGTTTGAAACCATAGAGGAAGTCTATATCCCTCCTACAAATCCCCCTTTTATCGGTCTGTATAACCCATTACTTGTTGAGTTTCCTTGAACAAGGTATATTGATAGTTTTTCTTCTTACAACTTTCCACCCGATATGTGCAGTAAGAAATCTTCTGGCATGCATGCATCAACATCTAACTATACATATGGAATATTGATCCCCCCACTTGATCCTGAGATAGTCTCTCTAGCACACATTACCATTGTTGCCACTTCTTTGTGGGAAATGTCGTTGACCCTTGTTACCTCGACTCAACATCCAGTGAGTAAAACTTATCTTCTCGCGTCTCTGGTTGCACACTTTCATACACCAAGCATATTACTTGGTTGTCCTTTATAGAACCTATCTATTCTAGTGGACAATAGTGCTACTACATCAGGTCCTGTTACAAGTAGTCTCATTTTTCCTCCACCCAATCAAGGTGTTAACCCAATGACAATTCCACAAAATGTTCCACATACACTTGGGGGGCATGTTGTAGCTGGAGGGCCACCTTTTTTTGTATTCCAGTACCCCACTGGAGGGAAGCCTTCAATTATGGGCCAGTTTCCAACTTGGGGCCAACCTTCAGTTGCAGGTCATGTTCCAATTGGAGGACAACCTTCGATTGTGGGACAATATTTGATCTGGGGACAACAACAACATGGGGGGGAACC
Source organism: Picea engelmannii (assembly GCA_009831015.1). Classification (NCBI taxonomy): domain Eukaryota; kingdom Viridiplantae; phylum Streptophyta; class Pinopsida; order Pinales; family Pinaceae; genus Picea; species Picea engelmannii. Next base: position 278,357 of record ML810803.1, on the reverse strand, counting down.
TTCATCTGTAGGATAACAAGCACTTTGGAAACTAAAACCTACTTGGAGCCAACAACCAGTTGGGGGGAAACCAGCTAGAGGTCAACATCCAGTTTGGGGACAATCCCGCACTGGAAACCCACCTCACCCCTAGGGGCATAATTTTCCAGCAAACGCTATAGGTATTTCTAGTGGTTTACCTTATATGAGAGTGCCAAATACTCCATGGATTCAACCCAATCCATCAGGAAACTCTCTGCAAGGATCTCTTTCCACTTAATTGATGAACCCCATGTTCCCCACTCCCCAAGACACTCAACTATATATCAGGTTTCAACATGCCATCCCAACCAGTGTATGGCCCTACTAGTACTTCAATGCCACATCTGCATTACCAGTATTCACAATCAAAATGAAAACTTCCTTTCTTGGCTACATTAGATTTGTCTGATTTGTCATGTTTGAAAAACAATCCCATACAACATGCCTCGTTCTCACCCCCTATCCCTACCAAACTATTGTTTGGCATCCCAAAATTCGACGGAAAACCTGAAGAAGATCCTAACAACCATATTATGACCTTCCATATTTTATGTTCTTCTAACTCCTTGATGAAATATTCCATTCAGTTGAGACTTTTCCAGAGAACGCTCACAGGTCCTGTTGGAGCCGCCCTTGTTTTATTTTTACCCTTCACAATTTTCAATCTTCGATGCTTTTTCTCCCCTCAAAATAAGTCCTCTTTTGTAAGAACATTCGATCTTTCGGTTTTGTTTCGGGATCTCTCAAGTCGGATACCTTAATCTTTGAATTCACACATCCTGAGTCACGAAACGACGAACTCATTTTAAATCTTCACTCAAGACCGAAACCTGGGTAAAGTTTTTTAACTCAGTGGTTAGACGTCGTCGGGTTTTCGTGCCTCGGCGTTCGTCAAACCCAAATGTTCTTCCTTACAGTCCTGAGAGACGAGAACGCGAGGTACTTGTGGGTTAACCCTGGTCAAAGATTAAAGGCAAAAAGTTAACCATGGTTAAAATGGTTCTCAGCACTTCGCCACTCGGCGCTATCTTTTCGAAAATCATGGTGTCTAAAACTCTGACTCACGAAGCCGCGATGTGATTATAGTATGATTAATTAAACACCTAATCCAAGTTTTTCTTAATCCTAATTAAGTCTTAATTATCACTATCTCACAGTTTCGTAACTCGACATACTAGTCTCCCAAAATTTTATCTTCGAAGTTCCGAGTCGCGATACGGCGAGTAAAACGATTATGAAATTAATCATGCCTTAAATCACGATTATCTTTAATTGATCCAAAATCGGTCCTCACAGTCTCGTGAGTTGAAGAATCAAAAGGTTGAAAGGAAATCCACGATGCTGCAAAAAGCCGAGAAAATTTTTAACGTTGCTAGGTTTGAATATTTTAAAATAAAGCAAGATATGTCTCGCGCATCGAGGTTTGCGCTTTTCCCGAGGTAGCTACTTGCTCTCCATACCCCGATTTCCTGTCAAACCGCCAAACATTTATGACATTAATGAAGAATTAGGGTGAATCCACGAATAAATAAGATCGGATTTTACGCAATAAATTTGTTTCTAATTGCGATTTGATAGACTTATTTCGAAGAGTACAAAATTTTCAAATATATAAGGGAGTCACATTTTATTATAATGAAAACATTTTTCATAAGCACGCAGAGCTCGTCATTTTCCAAGTGAACTAATTTCTGCATGTATACGC